>BRDA01026978.1:0-23847 GCA_036984385.1 Crenuchus spilurus | reverse complement strand
CTGTATTGGCCGCAAAAGGAGGCCCAACACCTACTAATAAATTATTGTGGTCTAAAACCAGCTGTTTCAGTTTCATTGTCTAACCCCTGTATTTGTTTCTGTTTCTGTTACATCACATAAACAGTGAATTTGATATTTTTACAGCTTAATATTCATTAAAAAAAGTTTTGAAACAGTTACAATAAATCAGATGTACAGTACCAGTCAAACCGTTCATTTTTTTTTCATTATTTAAAAACTGTCATCCAAACTATGAAGAAATATATATGGAATTATTTTGTAAACAAAAAGTGTTAAACAAACCAGAACATAAACCAGCTTTCTGGGCATTTTCTCAGTCAGCTTTATGAGGTAGTCACCTGGAATGGCTTTCAGTTAACAGCTGTGTCTTGTCGAGAGTTCATGACTTGCATAACATGTTTTGGTTTGTTTAACACTTTTAAGTTTACTACATGATTCCTTATGTGTTCCTTCATAGTCTGGATGACTTCAGTATTCATTTACAATGCAGGCAAAAAAGAGAGAGAAAAAAAACATTGAATGAGAAGGTGTTTTTGACTGGTACTGTATTTATTGTAAAAATTAAGAAAAAAATTTGTTTTCCAAGATATTGGCCCTTTAAGATACAGTATATATAAATATACATACACTACGCACTGTATACATATATAGATGCATTACCACCCACCCACCCACACACACACTAACGCACACATACACACACACACACACTGTACAAGCAATCAGCAGGAAGTGTGATGACAAGACAATAGCAAGTGCTGCACTCAGAAGCCTTTTGATTCTTGTTTATGATAAAACTCTTCATTATTAATGCATATGTTAGACACATCAGGTACATGTGCTGCTGCTGCTGCTGTTGGCTGAGCTGCATTGCACAGCTCTGTATGCATGTCTCTGGGGAGATTCCAGAATAAATAGCAGCAACAAACATGTTCTCTCAAAAACAACAGCTATTACTGTTATAATAGCTCGTGTCATACAAGTATGACACTCCTGTCGAGCCTTATTCCCTCTCTCTCCTCCTCAGCAGCATCGCAAAGAACCAGCTGATTCAGATATTTTTAGCTATATTTGAAATCTATTTCTTGATAAAGTATAAAAAAACACTAATACACTGGATTTGTGTTATTACATGGTAATAAAATGTCCAATAAATTAGGTTAATTTCTAATGTAGGGGAGAGCAGCCTTAGTGTAATGTATATATAAGCATAGCACAATAGTAAAAACTATTTTAAGTGGAGATAATATTTATTTGGTAACATTTATTTGTCATAAATACATTTAATAAAATAGCTATAGAGTATAAAGTATAACATAGTAAATATCCATTAATGTGCATAATTTAAATCATGTTAAAATGTTTCACTTTATTAATCGATGTATTACATTGTAATATTATCATTTTGTGATGTAATTACATAGTAATAACATCATATTGTGATGTAATCACATAGTAATAAAATAATAATGTTTTGTAATTACATAGTAATAATGTCATATTATTATGTAATAACATAGTAACGTCATATTGTTATGTAATAACATAGTAATAACATCATATTGTTATGTAATAGTAATAAAATCATATTGTGATGTAATTACATAGTAATAATGTCATTTTGTGATGTAATTGCATAGTGATAATGCCATATTTTGATGTATTTGCATAGTAGTAACATATTGTGATGTAACTGAACAGCAGTAACACCATATTGTGATGTATTTGCATAGTAATAATGCCATATTGTGATGTACTTGCATAGTAATAAAGCCATATTGTGATGTATTTGCATAGTATTAACGCCATATTGTGATGTATTTGCATAGTAATGTCTTTATTGTGATGTTATTACATAGTAATAATGCCATATTATGATGTAATTACATAGTAGTTATGTCTTTATTATGATGTTATTACATAGTAACAACTTCATGCATAACTTAGAAATTAATTTTAACGGTGGCTGTGGTGAATCCACTGCTGGAGCTTCCCATCAGGTATTGTGTATGCTGTAGATGAACTGTGTTTGAAAAGGAACCGTTCTGTTTATCTGTGCACAGGTCAAGGTTAGGTACTTCCACAAAGGGGTCAAAAGTCACCGACAAACACAGAGTGCAGTAATGATGCAGCCTGCGTCTGTATGAGATTATAAAACAAACACACATACATGCACACACACACACACACACACAAACACACACTAAACAAGGTGCTCTCTCCAGCGTAGTAAGAGGTCAATCCAATTTAGTGGGCTGGCACTCCATTAGAATAGACCAAAGCCATGGCTTAGGGGGATCTGTTTTAATGATGAAAATGTTGTTTCACCACATCAGACCTGTTTTGCTTACATTACTTTTAACTTTTATGTTGATGGAAAATGGGCTACCAATGTAATTTTAATTGTTTGAGTAGAGTATTTATACTGTAAATATCCACATGTGCATATACAGTCAATGAGGACTTAACAGGAGGAGGAAAAACCTTCATAACCTTTAATGGAAATAATATCAACATATTTGATTTTGAGCCATTTTGGATAGCTTACTGGTCCACAAGGTGTATATATATATATATATATATATATAGTGACATAATATGCATATATAGACATGCATGTGTGTATATTAGGTGCAGACAAAGATTTTATATTATATATAATATATATATAAACATGAACACATACATGGACATCCCAAAGATGCCTACTAAGAAAAACAACAACAACATAAAAACAGAGAAAACAGAGCAACAATAAAAGACAAAAGTGATTTATTAGTGCAAGCTCTGGTGCAAAATCAACCCTCCCCATCCCCATCCCCTCCTTACATCCTCACCCACATACAAGAAAGAGCTCACACGTATATTAATAACAAAAAAAGCAGAACAAAAAGGAGCATGGGAGGGATATTTATTAATATATTATAATCCAGGCATGGGGATGGGAGTGTGTGTGTGTGTGTGTGTGTGTGTAATTGCAGCATTGGAAAACATTCCTCGGAGGAGTTTGGCTTGTATTAAAAGGGAAAAACTTGAGACATGTTTGTGATAATATTGCTAATAAATCTCAGCTCGCGCAGCCTCGGACTGCTTGACGTTAACAGTAACGTGGCAGTTCATCTTTAGTTGAGCGGCTGCAGGATTTAAGGTTGGTCACAAACAATCTGAGTGGCGCCGGATTGCAAGGGGGGACATGCAGCTGTGGCTGTAAGACCCCCCCCCCCCCCATCCTCTACACCCCCCCCAACCTTCACCAGCCCATAAATCTCCTCTTCCTTCTATGCAAATGATGCAGGGGTTTTAATTGATAATTTCTCACACAGGACGGCTGTGGTGGATGGGAGGGTTCTAATGAGAGGCAGAGGGGGGACGGCCTATAGCATTCACTTTATGGCCAGAATGAGCAATCGCTCTGGGAAGTGGGGTAATTATTTAGCTCGGGGATGGAGAATGTGTGTGTGTGTGTGTTTCTGAGGGCAAACAGGAAATAAATGGGCTGGTTTTTAATAATGTGCATGTGTGTTAGTGCAGGCCGATATATCTATGATATTGATATATCAATATTGGTATTACTGATATTAGTAAGTAATAGCAATATTATTAGCAATAATGTAGTTATCTGTTGGGCGCTTTGGACTGTTTTGAAAGAGTGTGAAGGTTAAAGAGAATAAAATAGAATGAATAGTCCAATAAAAACAAGCTTTTGTTATTTGACAACATTTTATATAGAGAATAATTGCCACATACAAGCTGTTCTCCATCATAGACAAGAACACTTTATATTACTATTACTTAAATAAGTACATGGTTGTTTGAGTTTTCCTGGTTATATATAAATGCCTTCATAAGAACCATTCAAGAACATTCTTTTTTTAAGGGAATGTTGATTTTGTTTATCATCATCATTATCATCATCATCATCCAGTTCCATGACACTAATATATTAAATGTTGAATTTGATCTTCATATGAATTTTGCCACAACATATTAATGCTTTATATATTATGTAAACTATATATATATATATATATATATATATATATATATATATATATATATATACACACAATACCAATCAGAAGTATAAATTACTATGAGTAAATATATATGTAATTATTTAGTAAACAAACAAGTAAACAAACCAGAATATGTTTATATTTGACATTCTTCACAGTAGGCACCTCTTACTTAGATGCAGCTTTCTTGGCATTTTCTCAGTCAGCTTTATGAGGTAGTCACCTGGAATGGCTTTCAGTTAACAGCTGTGTCTTGTCAAGAGTTCATGACTTGCATTTCTTGCCTCTTAATGTGTTTGAGACATCAGTTGTGTCTACTTGGAAGTAAAATCTAAAACATGTTTTGGTTTGTTTAACACTTTTAAGTTTACTGCATGATTCATTATGTGTTCACTCAGAGTCTGGATGACTTCAGTGTTCATTTACAATGTAGAAATTAAAGAGAGAAAATGAAACACACACACTTATATATATCTAATGCACTGAATTATTTTTTTTGTTTACATTTTTTCCTTTTAAAAAGATACCTTAGCCCGTTATGCCAACAATTACTAATCATTAATTGACAATATGTATTCATGTAATATGGGTGGTATTAATTAGAACATAAAACAGATGTTCCTAGTATTCCCCACACTTGTGTCCTAGTCTACAGGTTGTTTTGGAATTAAGCATCAATTACGCTTTCATTTATTCTGTATTACACTGATTTTTTTCTATTTTTAAATCCATTCAAAATGAAAAAGCCGCTTCCTGTACATCACCTGAATTAACCTTCTTATTGCATATACATACAGCCAAACTCCCACAATAACACTCTACACCCATTCTAATCCACTCCAGCTCCAGTCCACTCTCCTCTGCACTGACGTCACCACATTACAGTGACAGTTTCATTTGATTTCATGCAAATAATGGAGCGGGATGGAGAGGATCAAAAATTAATGTTCAACTTTTGGAAGCTCACATGAATTATTAAGGGTGATTAATTCTTAATGATGGACGTCAAAAAATCAGCACCTACCGCTAATCCTGCTCGGGCCACTTTACAGCGCAGAGATGTGGTTGAGGAGAGGCTCCTCACACACTCACACACACTCACACACACACACACACACACACACACACTGAAGCGAGAGTATTTACTCTTTTACTGTAAAACAGCAGCCGGCTTTATCTGTGTTTGCTTTTGGCTAAAATGTGGAAGGAGCGGAGTACAGCCTGTTCAGATAAACTGATAGAAATCAGTCCTTTCTTCACTCTGAGGGATGAGGGTGAGTGTGCATGTGAGACAGAGAGAGAGAGAGAGAGAGAGAGAGAGAGAGAGAGAGAGAGAGAGAGAGAGAGAGAGAGAGAGAGAGAGAGAGAGAGGAAGAACGACCAATAGGGTTTTACACTTTATTTATGCAGAAAAATTCTATGTACACACACACACACACACACACATACAGTATACAAACTTTTTTTTTTCAGTATGTATGTAATAATAAAATTTAATCTAGAATGATGGTACATACCGTCTGACGCTTGTGCTATTTTTTAAACAAATGGAGCAGATGATCATTAACATTACCAATCAATAGTCCATTTATGTGCAGGTTAATTCATTAAAAAACTGCAGCATTTATACATCTAAGAAGAATCACACACTGTTTTACTTAAACGTCACATTTTCTCCTCCTTTATACAACATTTATTTGCTTTAGAGAAGATAATCTAGACGTTTGCATCTCAGATAAACCGCATGTAGAAATGAATATGGAGACAAATCAAGTATTCAATAATGAAAACGATGATCAGTACATGTTGGGAAAACTTAATCCTGTATACTGACATACTGTAAGTATGTGGACGGTTATGAATAAACACCAGGAGAGCTCAGTGATGTATAATTATGGTCTCACACCAGTAGGGGGAAGAGTGTCCAAAGAAACAGTGGATGTAATGGCATATCTCCAGTGATCTAAAGAGCTCTCCTAGAGAGCGACTCTACAGCTGCCCATGTGCTTGTGCAGCTCAGCGCTAATGCTATGTGTGCAAACTGCATTTCCACACTATCCCTAACTCCTGAAAATGAACACTTCATGAAGTGCTTTCATGAAAAACACTTTTGCATTCAGCTCTCCATGGACCGTGCTATTGAAAATGTGAAAGTTAGCTCAGAGAGTACAAATCACACTCCGTTAGGGCCTCTTTTACTGCAGTTTTACTCGCATTTTGGTGGCTGTTGCATGGTTTTCCAACTCATATGCACTTCAGAAAGGGCTCATTGAGGCAATGTTATAGAAGAACCAATGCTAGCTCTATGAAGAACCTCAGTGGATGGCACAAGAACCATCGCAAGTGCAAAGCCAATTAAAATGCTTTTAACATACAGTTGTGGTTCTGGGAACATTATTCCTTAAATAATATATGTTCTGAGAATGTCCACTGTTCCCAGGGCATTTTCTGTAAATAGGAAGAATGTTTCCTCAAAACAAAAGATGCTAAAAGAACATATACATATACGCAGCTCTAGAAAAAAGACATTTCAAATGTCCCAAAGCAAGCCAAAGTGCTTGGATGTTTGCACCAGCAGTGGAATAAAGTCACCCAACAACCAGGAAAATCAAGGTTATTCCGCCAAACACTGATTTCTGAATTGTTTCTAGGTTTAAAAATGAGTTTTCTAGGGTTTAAAAGTGAAAACGACATTATTTGAGGTTTGAAAACACTGCTGCTTTTTTTGTCATTTTGACAATTTTCTGAAAATAAATGATCTCAATGATCAAATTTTTATTTGGACATTTACTCAAACACACATCTCTAAATAATAAAACAAGAGAAACCGAGGTGCAGTGGTCTCTTAATTTTTTCCAGAGCTGTAAAGAACACTGAGGGCGCTAATCAAGGCCATGTTATTAGGACATTCCATTAGAGTTACTGTTGCTCCAAGCAGTTAGAGAACCTTGGGCAAAGGTCCTTGTTAGCTAGAAAGAACATTTTTGAGCCTCAAGACATGCTGTACACCAATTAAATATGTTTTCTAGATTCATATGTATAAGCCAAGTACGTCTCTTTTTACTTTTAGTAGTATAGAGTAGACCTATAGCTAGAACCAACATTTAGAAGCATCATAGCTCATAATTGAAGCTCTTAAACCACTTAACACCTGAACAGTCTGTCCATATCTGTCCTTTGCACACTATTAGCATTAGCATTAGCTTTCCCAATGTGCTGCCTTGCAATGCAAACTGACACGATTTTTTATTTTATTTTTTTTTATTTTTTCATGAAAGGGTTCAACAAGCGGCTTGTTGTACAGCGGAGTAATTAGCAGCGCATGCTCGTATTAATTAGTGGCGAGTGTTCTCATTTTATTAATACGTATCGGGGAGAGATGGGGGCGACTAGCCGCAACAATGGAGCGCATTGTTCTGTAGTGGGATTAGAGCACGTCTCTATCTCTCTGACCCCTCCAACGCAGTACGGCAGCGGGACAGGAGAGCCTAGCCAAACGGCTAAACCCTTCATTAAACATTTTATGCAAATGCTATTTGTTTTATAAGCAAATTAACGGCGCGGATTCGCCGAAAACAGGTGCTGTGGTGTGAATGCGCACTAAATGATGTGATACTGGAGGAATTAATTAGAGCCCGAGCAGTAATTAGATGCAATAATTTGTGTGATTAGCGGGCTGTTTAAGAAGCAAGACACACACAAACACACACACACACACTATCCCACACACACTATCCCACACACACTGTCTGTGAATGCTAGGCTAGTGTTTGTTACCCTGTGCTGTGTTGTTTCCAATCACACAGAGAAGAAAAGAGCGGGAGCGAGCACTTCGGAAATGTTTCGTTAAAAACTGCTGAGCTAGCCATTGCTAATTACAAAAGCGAGCTCAGGGTGGGGGGCCTCCCGCACACTTTTTTTTTTATATTTTCCTGCTCCTCTTGCCTCCGTTCCCCTTCTCTTTTCAAGTCAAAGAGCCTCTTTACCTCAAAGCAAAGGGAAGCTTATCCATACAGCACTTCTAAATTTGGAAAGGGCTCAATGATAAAAGGCGGAACTGTTTTTTTTCCCTCCCCACTCCGCTCTTTCTCCCTTTCGTTACTTATTATTAAAATCATAAAGTGCATAATTAATTTTTGCACATGCAGTACATTTCAGACCTCATTCTAATTCTGTTCGTGAGGCCTGCTCCGCTTTTCCGCTCGTGAAGTCAGGTGGAAAAGATGCTGGGCGAAAAAAAAAAAAGTTTCCAGGAAAAAAGTGAGAGTGGATACGATGGATGAAGTGTAGAGAAATGAGAAAATCTTCTTCGTCTTCTTCTTTCTACTCAAAAACAACAAATGTACATGTACAACATTGTAATTATATGTTTAAAGCATTTAAATGGCTGAACAGTTTGAACAGCCGACTTTAGGAGCCAATTTAGTCATTAAGTATCATTAATAAACAATTCATTAGGGCTTAGTTCATCTTAGTTCTTAGACTTGATAAATCATTAATTAATTTAATAATGCTTAACCCTCTGGAGTCAGTGCTCCCACCAGCAGGATGTATCCAAAATTTAGCATAAACACTTATATAACTTTGTCCTAGAAACAAAACTAAAAATATCCCAGAAATCATAAAGGATCTACGTTTCTAAAGCTTGAATGTCAGAGAAGCATAAATAAGCAGTGACACATTTTTTAGAGCGAGTAAGGCAGCTGCGCTTTTTTCCGCCCACTCACGCTGTCATTCGTATGATAATGACATGGACATTCTGGACATTCCATTGGAGGATTAGAAATGTGTGAAAATGCCCATTTAGTCTCTATAAACAAAGAGCACTGACCTTTGACCTCACACCTATCTCATGAATATTTAATGTAGGGTTAGTGGCTGAGTGAAAACAGAGTGTCATCTCACATTAATTAAGCTTTATAAATAAAACCACATACAATTTCTAAAAACTGTAATTAGCAGTTTAGAGCACTGCTTTAGAGCTCAAAAGTCTTGGCTAGAAATGTTTAGAGTGTTTTTTCGCAATATATCAGCACATCTGAAAACAGGTTTTTGGAAAGTCTAAGTTTAGAGCAAATTTAATCAGAATATAGATTTATGACACTCTTACTGTTTTGACATTGTTGTTGCTGAGTTTGTGCTGAACAAAAGCCTGTGTAACACTTTAGAAAAAATAAATTCAGATGGGTGTAATTTGTAAAATCTCAGGACATGTCAGATTACATCCAAGCGTTTGAAAATCCCCTCAGACTGCAGAGGGTTAATACAGTCTTAAATCTGTCATTAGATGCACCTGTACTGTAAAGTGTTACCAAAGCAGTTGTACATTTATGTATTCAAAGATTAATTCAGAGGTGCTAAAATTTTCAACAGTGACAATTTAACCTTTAGCTTTTAGTATAGTTAGAAATGTATTTGGATTTAGAAGTAATTAGGCAAAAATAGATTCTATGGGAAGCTTTTGTTCCATAAATAAAATTCCAATGGATGAATTTTAAAGACCAATTTTGTTTTGCAAGTGTGAAGACCCTTGAAAATGTATAGAATATATAAACGTTCCAATTAAACCTATTCAGTACATATATTCAAATATAGAAGCATTCAGAAACCTTTATGTGTAGAAGTGTAGTTTCCCACATTCCCAGCTAAAATGGCTTTAGATGGCAATTACAATTGTGATTTTTAGCATCAGCAGATACAAGTTCCTTATCACCCGTTTTATCATGTAAAGAGTCATTTAAGCACTCAAACCATTGATGTCCATAGAAAAAAAAGTATATTTTTTGGTATTCTTAGTTTTCTGTAAACCCAGCAGATGTCCTATACATTGGGTTTAATGTATTTCTCTAAAATTGCTGTGAATATAATCTCTTTCTATTAACTTCCACTGACAGTAAATAATGTCTCTCCAAAAAATGTACCATTTTGGAGATCTCTTAGCAGAGTGACGACATGGTCTCTGAGTTTTCACTGTTCTATTTATATAATCATTTAAAGAACCATCTCCAAGAGTAACTAATCATCAAAAACGTGAAATTGACTGCAATTGAAATTCACTTTCCCTCATTACCATCAACAATAACAACGCTGAGGTATCTCCAAATTCTCTCTCTTTATGGACAAATGACCATTACACGTCCAAAAATCTGCAAATGATTCTCCTTCAGGTCTGCAGCTTTACGGGCTGTCAGTAGAACACAGCTCGTCACCGCTGTCCGTTCACACAGCTGTGCTCCGTCACGGATGGTGTGTGATTGGAACCACTTGTTGATAAGCTCGTGTTCTGAGGCCTACGTTATTCAGGTCATATACCAAATGAGAAGATGAGTGTCAGTGAGTGTGTTCAAATCTGATTATCTCAGATGTTTCTAGCCCTTAATTTTTGGCATGATATCTAGGACCGTTTCTGCTCTGTGCTAACCTGCTTCCCCCACTGCCCTGGCGCCTAGCAGACGCTTATTCTGCGGGTAAGGCTGAAATTAATCTCCGTCTTGTAGCCAAAACCATGGGGACGAGGAAGAGCCAGCATGATTAGAGGAGCAGATTCTGCACTGCTTAGCCTCCATTTATGATTAGACCTCTCGCTCTCTCTGTGTCTCTCTTTCACTGGTTTTAGGGTTTCGGGGCATGGCTATGTTGGATTAGACATGTGGAGAAATTGGAGGCTCTATTGGATTGTGGCCTTCATGAGGAAAATTGGATTGTATCATGTTTACTTCCTTATCGTTTGAACCTGGAAGTCACAGAAATCCATATACAAGAAGTAAATAAGTACATACATTAAACACACCTTTTTATGTTAATGTGCCGAGTTTACAGACCACAAACTTTATTGGTTTACTAGTAAACCAGCATAAACGATTACAAAATAACGTTCTGTGGTCAAAAACAATTTAAAAAAAAAACCTCTTATTGTTCCTTCATTGTCTCTTCTGAATCAAGGACATCCTTACCAAGAAAGAAGAAATTCCATTTTTTGGAGTTTGCGATGAGGGGTCATTTCTAGTAACATCTAGTGGATGTTTTATAGCCTAACATACCTCTACCAATTGGTAGAGATAGCACAGTCACATTGCGTTAAGTTCAACACCTTCTTCAGTAAGATATTGTGACTTAAATGTGCTCTACCAAATGGTTGAGCAAAATGTTAAAGGGTTAAAAAAGGATTCGCATTCAATAACAATGATCACCACCCCCAAGAAAATCAACAGCATTCCATAGAACACAGTTCCACTGACATTCTAGCCCACACCTGGCATTAGGCATGGTACCAATAGGTTCATGTTGTCTGCTCCAGAAATTCTATTGGTAGTACTTCTCTACAAGGACTAGACAAGCTGTGTGTATAAATTTGCATTAATTAATAATTTGAATAATTAATGATAAATAAGTAATAATACATTAATTAATAATAATTAATACATAATATCAAAATGTATTAATTAATACATTTAATAATTTAATTAATTTTTTAATTAAAATTTAAAAAAACTTTTTAAATTTAAATTTCAATTTAAATGTATTTTTTTATTTTATTTATTTTATTTATTTTTGCTTTTTTAATGTTTAAAAAACATTCATATAATGTACAGGCTCTAGGCAGAACCCTGTCATTAGTGTAGAATGTTAACATTATGTCCATCAGAAGAAAAACCATCAGAAGGAGGGATGTACTACAGGTTCAACTGTGAACATTATAATAAGGATACATCTATTAACAGTAAAGACTGTATTAAGCTGATGTCTCAATTAATGATTCATTAATGGTTATTAACATCTAAACATCTAAAGGTAATGTGAACAAAACTAATGAACAATGGTATTCATGTACAACTCATTCACATGTCTTCATTTATTTATTAGTCAATAAGAAGCTCTCGGATATATTAGATGTTAATACAAATACATGTTGGATATGGAGAAGAATATGAATGAATGAATTAATGAATGTTACACTTATATAGCGCCTTTCTAGATGCCCAAGGACGCTTTACAATCAACACACTTTATTTACACACACACTCAATCACACACACCGGCGAGAAGCGGCAGCCAGTCGATCACAGCGTACTCTCAACCGGAAGCGACCGTCCACCTGGAGGACTGCATCGAGCACTAGAGGGATCACAAAGGACAGAGTGCCAACCATATCTGGGCATACACACATATATACACAGAGATACACATTCAAACACACACCAGGGTAATTTTAGAGTAGCCAATTCACCTGACCTCCATGTTTTTGGACTGTGGGAGGAAACCGGAGTCCCCGGAGGAAACCCACACGGACACGGGGAGAACATGGAAACTCCGTTCAGATGGGGACTCGAACCCAAGACCTCAGCGCTGAGAGGCGAACGTGCTAACCACTAAGCCACCGTGCCGCCCATGAAACAATAGAGAGTCACTTAGTTACTGGTTGGGTCACATCTTGAAACAGAAGAGGCTCTGAGTCACTAGTAGTCAGTACCTACCAACACTGGCTTCCAAATTCAAGCATCTGTGCTGGAAGAGCAAGTCTGATCTACAGCAGCTCCAGCTCACAACTTATATGATTTTAAAAGACAGGCCTGAGTGGCTCAGTGGACTAAGTCGCTGCACCTATGATCCAAGGATCGCAAGTTCGAATCCCAGTCATGCTGCTTGCCATCGGGAGTCGGGGCCTCGAGAAAGCCAACATTGGGAGTGCTGCCTCTTCGGGTGGGCACTCTCCGTAGCACTATAAGCAATGTCGACTGACTCGGGTGTCTGCCAGGCTGTACTTTCCTAGCGCGCTAGCTACCCGGTGGCGATGTATCGCCAGCAGTTTTAAAAAATGGGCTTAAATGGGCTTGATATCACTTGTATCGGAGGAGGTCTGTGCTTATCTACCACATCCGAAGAGTCAAGGGCAGTGCTAGTGATCAGTGGTGAGCTGTTTTGGTGGTACATGGAAGACCAAAACCATATAAGTCAAATTACCTGTGTCTTAGGGCTTGTTTAATAGATTTCATCAAGTGAGAAAGCTGCTTTTGAGGTTGGGAGAATCCCACTATACTGATCTCTCAGTGGTCTGGTGTTGTTGAGGCTATTCACTCCCAGTGCTGCATGTGGGGTTGTGTGGTTCATCACTATTATGCATGACTATATGTCTAATAAAACCAATGTTTCTCAGAACTGAAGCAGGCTCACCTTTGAGGAGTGAGTGTGTGTAGTGAAAGCATGGTGGATGGTGAAAAACCCATGTCTTGGTGTCTTGTGCTGGGCTAAGAATCTTCTTATAGTCCATTTTTGCAGGACTTCCTGCTTTGGTGAAATGCCAGGCAGCCTAAAAACACTGTTCCTCACTGTGTCCAAGCAAAAATAATAAAATGCAGCAAACGGATGAAATTCTTCCTACCGTTCTGTGAACCTACACACAGAGTAGTGGCATAAGGAATGGCACAAATAGATGCACGGATTGAGGAATGCTTGTGTTTGAAGGCAAACCAACGATAATGAGCCCAAACGAGTAGGAAGTGTGAAAAGCCCTTAATGTTGTGGCTGATAAAACAATGTAAATAAAGGCTAATAACTCTAAAATGTCATTAGATCATGATTAGTTAATTATGAAGTATCACCTAATAGATGCCCTATAAACTACAGTTATTATAAAACACTATTTTTTTTTTTTTTTTTATTAATTTATTTGGTGTTGTACTGTCTATAGTTATTGGCTGTAACTAACCAACACTCACATGACCAGACTGGGTTTGGTGCCTGCTTAGTAAAGACACTGAGCAATCGGGTCTTTATGAAGCAAAGCCATGTACCTGGCGTAATTGTGGAATAACAAGAGAAACCTGGGGGATGTAATTTGTCTTCCAGTGCATTAGGAAAGAAAAAGCGAGCGGGAAACAACACGTATTGCTCTTTTCTTTAATGACCGCCTCCATACAGCCCTTTCTCGCGCCTTCCAACTGGAGGAAGTAAACTTTGATCTGTGCTTGTGTTAACAGTGAGACAAAATTGCCTGGATAAAGGCATAAAGCACATTAAAAGCAAAAGCCATAAATATGGTGATATGAAACACAGTGTTAATGAAGAAATAAGCACACGACGAAGCATCTGAGGCAGGGAAACTTGTATTCAATGACTTAAAGTGGAAACTTTTGCAGCTCTGGTGTCAAAATATGTCTCTTATTATAAGAAGGTAGTGCTGAACATGCTTCCAGAGAAACGGCTTGATGTTTAAACCTGGAATTCATATGTGGTATGGATGAAACAGAAGAGGAGCCCTGGATGAAGCTCATCAGAGCCCACAGTGCATAAATTATTAGCAAATATAATTTCAGCTATTAGTGTTCTATGTGGAGTATCCATCACTAGCACGTCCGAGCTGGAAATTAATATTTAGCAAGAGAAAATAGAGGCAGGACTCATTTTCCTGTGTTCTCTTTCTATACATATTGTAATGTGAAAAAGGCAGCTAAACAATGTTATTTAAAACCATTTAAGTTTGCCATAAAGTGAAAATTCACTATATTTGAAAGAAATCACTATATATGCCATTTCCAAACAATCTGAAGTCCATCATTCTACAGTGAGAAAGATTATTCCCAATTGTAAATCATTCAAGACATGTGCCAATCATCCTAGAAGTGGTCATCCCAGAAAATTCACCCAAAGATCACACTTGCAATGCTCAAAGAGACTGCAAAAAAACAAAACAAAACAACAACAACAAAAAAAAACAAGAGCTCAGACTCTACAGCCTTCAGTTAACATGTTAAATATTGAAATTCATGCAAATGCCATTACTAAAACACTGTAAGGATGCCTAGTTTGGAAGAGTTGCCAAGACAAAGTCTGAAGCATTAAATGAAATCAAATGAAATTTATTTATAAAACAACTGATGTCACAAAGCAGCTTTACAGGGTTAGCAATCACCAAATCGTTAATCCCTAATCTCCAGTGAGCAAGCCAACGGCGACAGGGGCAAGGAAAAACTCCCACAGAACTGGAGGAAGAAACCACATGGTGGACCCATCCTCCTCTGCTCAACTAATTATAAGTTCGTGATAAGTCATAATCATATATGACTAATGCCAGCTGTCAAATATGGTGGTGGAGGAGTGAAGACTTGGTCTTGTTTTGTGGCCCTTGGCACTTTGTAGTCACTGAGTCGATTATGAAATCCTCTGCATTCTCTAGTCAAATGTGAGGCCATCTGTCCGACAGCTAATGCTTGGCCAAATTTGAATCATGCAACAGGACAATGATCCCAAGCACACCAGCAAATCTACAACAGAATGCATTGAAAGGTAAAGAATCAGCATGTTGCAACGGTCAAAGTAGTCCAAGTCCAGACGTCAACGCAACTGAAGAGCTGTGCTTAAATAAATGTCCACAAACCTCAATGAACTGAAGCAAAATTGTATAGTAGAGTCAGCCAAAATTCCTCCAAAATGACGCGAGAGACTGATAAAGTCATAAAAAGCCAAATACTTCAAGTTACTGATGCTTCTACAAGCTATTGATTCTCAATTTTCAAACATGGCTTATCCATTTTGGCTTGTAAAATAAATACTGACAGCGGATTGTGTTGTAGGATGAATTTCCTTCATTTTAAGACCTGCTAAGGACCAGACAATTTTTTATTATGTCCTGATATGTACTGTATATATGCAGTTCTTCACCTTCCAGTGAAAAGTTAGGATGAAGCAGATTCATCTCCTTCCAGATTATCCATGGTGAGCACTAGCACAGAGCAAATTAACATTCAGCAGGGAAGCAAGAAAAGAGGGGGAAAATGGAATAAAAAAAGGATTATGCATATCATACCTCCCCCCTATTTTCTTGACTAATCTCTGTCGGGGTCAGTGTTTTTATCAGAATAGAAAAAGGGAAAATAGTTTTACAGAGAAATCCCACAGCCTCCTGTGGCGTTGCCAGGTTTTTGTGTCCTGCTTGCTTCTCTGAGCTGTGGCTGCTGCTATCTGGCTGGTAAGCATGCAGGGATTACACCCAACCGCAACAGAATATGTGCCGAGAAAGGCTGGCACTGCACCGTTCATGATGCATGTTATATGCATCCAGCAATTATACTATATGTCAACAGGAGAGGGTGTCCGCACACGAATCTAACAACCCGAGCTTATGAATAAAACAACAGCTGTTGTTTGCTTCATATTCACACCTTATAAACAAATGCCATGGTATTCATATTTTTTGATAAAGCACACCCTCAAAAGTAAAATGCTTTGTGGCTGTTTTAACCTTGATGCTGTGATATATGCCTTAAAACTTCAGCCTGGGATCACTTCTGAGAAGATTTTTGTTAGAAACTTCAGCTCATGGCAGGTATGGCTACAAGTAGGCCATACCTGCTGAAGGGTACAATTCGCAGAACCTCTCTGAAGGCCTTAAATCATGTCCTGACAGCAAGGAGAGCACTCAAAAGCAATGACATCAACATGTAAAACCTTCAACCTGTCTAAACTCGAAACATGTTGGCGTATCACGTCAAATGTAAACAAACTTCAGACCTATTAGAGTTGGGATTGTGTCCTGTTTTCAGTGAAAATCCATGTTTTAATGTATTTTAGCTACGGGTTTGTTTTACAGTACAGTTTTAGAAGTTTACAGCACAAAACAATGTTGCTATTGCTTCCTAAAACTAGTGATTTTCATCTAAACGTTCTCATTTGGTTAATATTCATGTGAAGAAAGATGGATTTGTTTCTCCTCATCTGTTTTTGGCTAGTTTTGCTGTGTTTTGGCACAAGTCATAGAAGCAGCTGGCTTTACTGGAGTGTTTTTGTTGAAGTGGAACAGCAGCATGATGTGACAGAAACAGGGCATTGATAACTTTGTTGACTTTAATGTTAGGATTTTGGCTTTCTTGTTATTACTCGTGTTTCTTGTGGTTAAAACAGTGTAAGTGCTGATGTGAGTAATTTCACATTCATCTGCAGAAGTACAGAATAATCCAATTCTAAAAGTCTAAAAGGTTTTAGAATTGGCACTGTGTACTAGACTCAATCTAAACGTTATAGACTAATAATTAAATTAAATTGAATTAAATGTCACAGATTTTATATCTCGAAAACGCAAAGTGACATATTTCAATCCATTTTTTGTTTTAATGTTCATAATGTTCAATAGTAAATTACAGTGGTAACCCTACTTACGAGTTTAATCCGTGCAGGAGCCGAGCTCGTTAGCTGGTTTGCTCGTTAGCTGGTTTGCTTGTTAGCTGGATGCATTTTTCCCCATAAGAATACATGTAAAACTGATTAATCCGTGTCAGCCGGCCAACATACAGTATACTTTAATATGCTAAATAATGTGTTTATATGTTTTTTTTTTTTTTTATAAAACACATGAAAAGGAATTTTGTAGTTAAAAAGTAACAAATAATGTTAAAGAGAATGATAACAGAAAAATAAATTAGCGCTTTACCTTTGTGGAGAGTTGACGACGGCGCTCGTGTATCCTGGCGGCTAAGGAGAAGGAGACCAATGGTGCTCGTGTAGGCTGGCGGCTAAGGAAGAGAGGAGGACGGGCGTGCATGTATGGCATGGTTACACTTATCATATGAAAAGTAAAAGTAAAATGTATCTAACTTTCTTGTTCACTACCTTTTGCTGTCTTTGTGTCACTTTCACTAGCACTTTCACTTTCACTGGACAGCGGTCAAAGTTAATGACTGACCTCTTCTTCTATGCTAGCATCTAGGGGATGCTACGACCACCCCACCCCTAGCGGTTGGCATATTTGAACTAATTTACGCTACTCGTTACTTGGAATTTTATTCGTTACCTGGAACAAAAATATTCCGAGATCTCAACTCGTTGCCTGGAATACTTGTTAGTGGGGATGCTTGTAAGTAGGAGTACCACTGTATTCGAATGAGATGAGATTCTGGATTTCTAAGCTACTGTGATGAGCTTCCGGTATGACGATGGAGGCTGGCATTGAACATAGTATGATGTATCGTCCAACTAACATCTGATCAATAGATCATGTGACCTGATCATGTAAATAAATGCGGAAAATTTCTCATCGTATTTCATTGACCTTTAGTTCGTTTTAGCATTTTCCATCCAATCATTACCACCTTAAACCCTATTGTGGGCCCACACTTCAACTCTTTACTCTCATAACTTACACTGAACAAAAATATAAATGCTGAGTTTGAGCTGAGCTGCTCAGAAAAGGCTTTTTTCTCTCAAATATTGTTCACAAATTTGTCTAAATCTGTGTTAGTGAGCACTTCTCCTTTGCCAAGATAATCCATCCACCTCACATGTGTGGCATATCAAGATGCTGATTAGTCAGCATGATTATTGCACAGGTGTGCCTACGGCTGGCCACAATAAAATGCCACTCTAAAATGTGCAGCTTCATCACACATCACAATGCCACAGATGCTGATGGAGCATGCAATTGGCAATCTGACTGCAGGAATGTCCACCAGAGTTGTCGCCTGTGAATTGAATGTTCATTTCTCTACCATAAGCCGTCTCCAGAGTCATTTCAAAGAATTTGTCAGGACCTCCACATCCTGCATCTTCACCTCCAAGATCATCTGAGACCAGCCACCTGGCCAGTTGCTGCAACAATCGGTTTGCATAACCAAAGAATTTCTGCACAAACTGTCAGAAACCATCTCAGGGAAGCTCCTCTGCATGCTCATTGTCCTCATCGGGGTCTCCATCTGACTGCAGTTTCTTGTCATAACCGACTTGAGTTAGCAAATGTTGACATTTGATGGAGTATGGCATGTTGGAGAACCCCCTCAAAACTTGCAACATCTGTGGCATTGTGCTGTGTGATAAAACTGTATGATAAACTGTATTGTGACCAGCCGTAGGCACACCTGTGCAATAATCATGCTGTCTAATCACCATCTTGATATGCCACACTTGTGAGGTGGATGGATTATCTCAGCAAAGGAGTAGTGCTCACTAACACAGATTTAGACAAATTTGTGAACAATATTTGAAAGAAAAAGGCCTTTTGTGTATATAGAAAAAGTCTTAGAGCTTTGAGTTCAGCTCATGAAAATTGGGAGCAGAAACAAAAGTGATGTATTTATATTTTTTATGAATATTAAGCTCAATGACTGAATAATAAGTCCAGGGCTCAGCAGGTTAACAGCACACTGCATTACACTGCGTTTCATAATACGAGCACACTACTTGCACTAAAAGTGACTAGTACACCAGGGAAGTGCTTGATTTGAGATGCAGCAAATGTCTTGGTTTGGCCTGATGTCTGATCTTTCCGAGTGAAGATGAAAAGTTGGAAGTGTGCGTAGTGGAGGCTGTTGAAATGGCAGCTAATGGCTGCCACTCTGCACTTGTTTTGGTGTGTTTCTGAGGCGACCCTGGAAGATCGCGGCCTGTTCGCTGAGCTGCAGGGTTACTGGGCTGCCTTCATTTCCTCCTGATTAGCTTGAAGCCTGTCAGCTTTGGGAGACGCTCGCCCGCGACCCCCCTTGCCCGGCCCCCTTCTCTGCTCTTCTTCCTAATAGACGCGAAACACTCCAGTCAATAATGTTTTACTTGTCTTCCTTTGCTCTCTCTCTCTCTCTTTCTCTCTCTCCGATCGGTTTTGAGTGTGTGAGAGTCAGGAGGGAGGTTCACATCCGAAAGTTCAGCCAAATGTTATCAAGCGAGGGGATGTTTCAGAGGGAGAGGCCCTCCGGACCCCCTCCTCTCTCTGTCTCTCTCTCTTTGTCTTTCTCTTTTACTGTCTATCATTCTCTCTCACTCTATCTATCTATCTATCTATCTATCTATCTATCTATCTATCTATCTATCTATCTATCTATCTATCTATCTATCTATCTCGCCTTCCCTTTGCCTTCCTCCCACTCTCATATTCTCTCTCCCTCCCTCGCTCTCTCTCGTTCTCTTTGTATCTTTCTCTCCCTCTTTCCTTTTCTTTTTCTCTTCACTCCTTCTGCCCCCCCTCATCTCCTCTTTCTCTCTCACCCCTCCTTTCCTGCCTTTCAAACCCACAGCCAATAACAGCCGAGTGTCTCTGATAACATCAACAGCTGTCAAAGACCCGGGCAACCGAGCTTGTCTCGTAAACCCAAACACCTGTATTCTCTCATTCCTTTGATTGTTATTCCTCACACACACACACACACACACACACACACACACACACGCATATACACACGTTCTGGTCTCCATCACTCACATTGGTTTGATTTGACTGTCAGAAAGAAGGGGATGTGCCAAGATGTGTGGAGCCGTGTGGAGGGGTGCGTGTGGGTGTAGTGAGCGCAGGCTGGAGGGGGGGATGGAGGGGATTTATAAACTGAGAAAGAGAAAAAAAGAGAGAGCGTCTCTTCAAAAGTTTGGCACACTTTGAAAGGCAGAGCTGGAGGCCTGGAGAGAGAGAGCGTGTCACCGAGGACAAGCATGTCCCTCTTTCACTCTTCGTTTACCCTTCTACCTCTTCCTCCTAACAGCAGGCTCGTATCCATGTCCTTATGGTCTCTGTACATGCTTAGAAATAAAGGGTTCCAAACTGTGCCTGACTTGGATGTGTGGTTCTAGGAAAATCTGTAATTTTGATAAAGAACCTTTACATTACATGTATGTGAAGTTTAAAGGGTTCTGCAGAATCTCGTTTACAAAATAGTTCTGTAAAGAGTCATCCTCTGACAGGTTCTTTAAAGTACAAGAACTAGTACTCCTATGGTACTGATCCAAATGATCACTATTGGACACTTGCATGTTTAAGAGTGTGTTCCAATCTCTTGATTCAAATGTGTACATTATGTCCATAAATATTAACTGTTACAACCTAAAAACAAGGGTTCTTTAATAAAGGGACTGGTTCTATATAGAACCATGAACACTCAAATGACACTCTGACTACCTATATAATAATAATAATAATAATAATAATAATAATAATAATAATAATAATAATAATAATTATTATTATTATTATTATTATTATTATTATTATTATTATACATTTTTACCAAGCCTTACCTCTACTAAATTTACAATTTCTATTGTTGTTAACTCAATAAATATAATTATTATATGTATTATATTATTATATGTATTAATAATTATATTATTGATATGTTTTCTTTTTTTTTTTACATTTTCACCTCAATTTTCTCTGCTCAAACTGCAGTTCTCACTTACAAAGTTCAGTGTATCATGTTAAAAATGTGATGGTTGACATGATCAACATAAAGAACCAAAACAAAGTAATTGAGTGTGCAAAACTATTGTTATCTGATGTCTATTGTTCTTATTTTTCTGCTGGCCTGCTAGTAGCATCCCCCTACTGCTATAATCTTGATAGAAATGCACTGCTAACACTCAAGTTGCCATAGTAATCACCTAGCAACACCCGAGCAACCACCTCACAACACACTAGCAACTATTTAGCAAGACCGTAACGACAACAACCAGAGACACGTTATTGACATGCTTGCAATCACCTACCATCCACCTAGCATCTCCAAAAACCTAGCAACAAAGCTGACCAATCACAGCAACCAGCTACTATAGCAACTATTAGCAATACCATAGCAACACCCTATGAGACCAATGCATTTGTAGCAATACTTTGTCAATCACCCAGGATACCACAGTAACCACCTAGCAACACCTTTACAACCATCTAGGAGACCATATCAACCACTTAGCACCTGGAGACCTTCACTACAACGAGAACAAATGTCAATACATTAATGTAGCAAAAAAGTTATCTGGTATGAAAAATCATCTTAACTACCCAGCCATCTTACATTTCTTAAAGTTTAAAAACAAAATACATGTTGAGTATATTTAAGATGACCACTTATTTTCTGCAGCTGTGTGAAATGAGATATGCAGTTTTATTGTGACAATATATTTTGTGGGTGGCCAGTGATCCAATCATCAGGTATCACCACCCTTCCTCTGCCCCAGGACCTCCTCTGCGGGCATGAGGGTAGCAGAACCATGCCAGGCTAATCCGCCTTTTTCCCTGGAGCTTTCGGATCTCCTCTCTGGCTGCTGTCACGCTGCAGCGCCGTATCCATCATCCACTCAATGAGGAGTAATGACTGAAGCAGTGCAAAACAACAGCACTGCCTGTGGCTTCCTGTTTAAGGGGAAACAGAGAAGGTTGCTATGAGACACACTCGCTCAAGCAGGGCCACAGACCCCGAGACGCGCCGAACTGTTTGATCACACCTACAGTGTGTACATCCAGGTGTGCGAGCGATAACAGGATGGGTGGCTGTCCTGGTAATTGGCTGATGTAAATGTCAATCATGTTGCATGATTAGGATATGAATATGGATGAGCTGCAGAGAAGAGGGAGGGTCCGCGACTAGGAGGGGGCTGCAGGAAAGACAGGAAGCTTTCAATCACCCATGAGAGGAAGCATGGAGTGTATGTGAGAGAAAACAAGACTAACACATACTGTCAGGACTAACAACATTCTCCAGACTTTGTGAAGTGTTATTTACACACGGCAAAAAGTCATATGATGGCAAATTTTATATATCACATAGTTATCATCTTGTTCCATTAGCTGTTAGAAGAAAACCAATAAGTGTGTTTACATGCACTTAATATTTAGATTTTGGCAGTTTATGTTGAGATCGTTCTTTCATAATTAGATTATCTGATTATTTAATTGGTCTTAATTGGTAAACAACATACTGTGATTAATTAAATTAATCATCAGATTAAGGCCTAGAAAAAGAGACTTGAGCTCACTAATTAGGCTTTTCAGTGCATGTATACTCTTATTCTGATTTCTGTTGTTTTTCTCAGTCGACGAATGTGCAAAAAAGCTTAAAAATAAAGCTAAAATAAACTTTTAAGTACATTTTTTACTTCCTTCTATGAGTTTATTGGCCACTTGGAACACAAATCCAATTACAGCCTCACTTATAAAGACCTGATGGATGCAAACATGGATTACAGACATTTGATTTTCTCTAGTTATTGGATTATTAATTGCAGCTCCAAAAATTTTAATATTGTAAAAATTTGTGTTCAAAATTGTATTCAAAAAAGTAAATTGTCATATAAAATATATTCATGACATGCGAAGTGGCATTTTGAATAGAAATACAGTGTAAAATTTGACACTTTACATTTTTTTACAAAAAAAAAAGTAAAAAAAAAAGAACAATTTGTTTGTATATGCACTCAATGGTCATAATGTTTTGGCTCATCATTGTGAAAGACTCCATGTACTAACATTCTGTAAAAACAAACCTCTGTGTGTGTGTGTGTGTGGGTGTGTGTGTGTGCATGTCTATGTGTGTGTGTATGACAGAGAGAAGAGGTTGGAGGGAAAGGAAGTGTCATGTCGCTTCCTCCCTCAATAGAGTAATGAGTGTCTGTGTGGAGGGTTAGCTGCTCGTCCTTCTCTTGTTACTCTGATTTATGTGTGAGACACATTAACAGCAAAATGGCATGCAGAACTTTGGACGAGGGAGTGAGAGAGAGAAAGAAAGAAAGCGAGAAAGGCAGGGAACATGTGATGGAGACAGAGTTCTAGCTCTATTAAAGCATTAATTTGTATATAATAGTATTAATTTTAAGAGATAATTAATAAGTTGAGTTTCAAAAGGTATTGCTCACATTCAAGGCCCATTTGCAATTCACAGATGTTGTGATGTCACAGAAAACAATGCATATATATGTGTTTAGAACAAAAATAACTTTTTTTTATTTATTACCCCTTGGAGGTCTGGATTTGGAATCTCAAAATCTCACACCACCCTCATGGAGTCTGTTTCTGACAGTTTGAGCAGAAACATGGATATTAGTGGTCTGCTGGAGGTCATTTTGCAGGGCT
>BRDA01026970.1:0-29660 GCA_036984385.1 Crenuchus spilurus | reverse complement strand
CTACTTTTTACTTTTACTTGAGTCATATTATTATGAAGTAACAGTACTTTTACTTGAGTACAATTTTTGGCTACTCTACCCACCTCTGGTCAGGATACACCTCCACAAACGTGTTATGAAGATTTTGCTAGATCCCTGTTATTTAAATAAAACAGGGCAGTCACTCACACCTGCTTGACTGAACAGCTGAATCAACTTTCACCTTCAAATTATCTGCTAATCCTAAAGGTTGACATACTTTTGTCACTCACAGACATATAATATTGGATTATTTTCCTCAAAAAATAAATAACTAAGTACTTTTATGATTTTGTGTGACAATCTGATGAAGTTTTAAGTGAAATTTATGCAGAAATAGAGACCATTCACAAAGTGTCATGCACCACTATATGTACTGCACTGGTATGGATTTACTCTGTCCTATTACCATTCAACAACTGAACATTTCAGGAGTCTTGCAGTCACTGCACTCAATGCAGGCAAAAGACTGCAAAATGGTCATTTGTTGTCCCGCCATGTCCAATGAAAGACAAAAATCTGATTTGAACCATGATAGAGTTTCAGTAAGCCAGCTCCTTCTGAGTCTCTAAACAAAAGGATTAGAATCATCTCTTTGAAATGAGAAGACACATAACAAAGGCATCTTTTGCAATTGCCTGCTCTCATGAGAACCTCTTATAAGAAACACATTTTGCAGGGCAAGGCAAGCACAACATGTACAATCGCTCGCCTGTTCTCCTGGGCCACTGAAACAATCTCTTAATTAATGTGAGTTCATGCTGAACCACAGATCAATCTATCAAGGGTCTCTCAGTACCCCAGGCATGGTCAGAGTCCTGTCAGGGAAAGATACAGAAAATTCTGCCTTATTCTAGTGTAGAGTGATTATTGAGGTGTATAGACTAAAATCTCCTATTCTAGTGTAGAGAGTGATTATTGAGGTTGTTTAAGGACCAATATCACTTATTGTAGTGTAGAGAGTGATTATCTAAGTTGTTTATTGACTAATATCTCTTATTCTAGTGTAGAGTGATTATTGATGTTATTTATGGACTAATTTCTCTTATTCCAGTGTCGAGTGATTATCGAGGTTGTGTATAGACTAATATAACTTATTTTAGTGTAGAGAGTGATTATCAACATTGTTTATGGACTAATATTTCTTATTCAAGTGTAGAGAGTGTTTCTTGGCTACATTGTAGTTGAGGGTTACCTTCAGTTTATTTATTTATTTATTTCCCTGCCACCCATGTAATAAAGTAACAATCAAACATGTTAACAATAGGTGACTACAAAACATATTGAAGGGGGTCACCCTCAGTTTAAATAAAGGTTGACTGATTGATAACTCAAGGAATGTGAAATGCTTTTAGAAATATTATATCTTATAAATCTTGAATAATTAATGCAGAAAAGTAAGATAAAAGGTAGAATAAATGATAATTTGGCTGAACAATATATTAGTTGCCTGATTCTCACCAGCAGAGTCAGTAAGTGGGGGTAAATGCATAAATCAGCCTACAGGCCACAAGACCTTGACATCAGGGGTCATCTGATCAGCGATGTTTTTCAGCTACTTGAACAGTAAAGATGAGTGTTGAACTTTAGCAGCCTCCAGACATCAAACAGCCTCCAGGCGACAGGTAAAGAGAAGCTAGCATTAGCAGAATACTTGGCAAAAGCACCACCCACTACAAATGCTCTTTGTAAACACGCATTATGGGTTCCTGAAGAATGCTAGAAACAAATATTGATGGCTTAGACAAGAAGAAAAAGGATCCACAACACTGACTCTGTGGCTTTCTGGCACTTTCTTTTGCTGTGGTTGTGGTCACCAGCTTTATTTCAGCCCAAAATTGGTTGAAGTACTATCATTTAGTCAACCACAGGATTGACTTAATCCTTTATGTATGTGTGTTTGTTTGAGTTAGTTGCGGTCATGAAAAGACTGATATACACACAGCTAGCGTAGCATTTCCTTAACTACAAGGGTTACGAGTTTATTTGTTTACGCTGAAACTCACTGATTCACATTTCGTGCGTCCTCGGGCCAGTTTCTGAGGGCAGCAGAGTTTTGGAGTCGGCCACGTCCTTGTTTTCACTCACAGGACAAGTTGTTCTCACATGACTGGCCAAACTGAATGGTGGCCATTGTTCTGATGGGCCAGGGAAAGAGTGCAGAGCACATATGAGTTTCATGAGAAGTGAGGACATCATATTGGAGTGTTAACATCTCTATTCATTAACCAGCACACTCAGGATTGTCTTGGCTGATTGCTCTGAAGCACAACATGTGGTTCCATAAATTTTTTTTTTGAGGTGTTGTAAGAAAGCACTTTCAATAAATTCATTTAAAAAAGGCTCATCCTTTCTAATCATTTATAAAAATTTTTTGCTTTTGTGCCTTAATCCGCTGGAGGCAGCATATTGACAAAATTCTGCAAAAACACTTATATAACTCTGCAAGACTTTATCCTAGAAACAAAACTAAAAATAGTCCGGAAACCTTAACGGGTCTATTTTTCAAATATATATAGTGTGAATGTAAAAATATTTTTAGATATTTGTGAGAGGACATTAAATAAGCAGAGACGCGTTTTTGAGAGCCAGTCAGACAGCTGCACATTTTTCCCGCCAAATGACACGATCTGAAATTCATATGATAATGACATGGTAATTCCAGACATTCCAGTGGCGGATTACCAGACATCAAACAAAAGATCTCTCACCTGAAAAAAGACCTCTCACCTGAGGGCTCACACCTATCTCCTTAATATTTAAGCTTTAGAAATAAAGCCACATACAACTTCTAAAAACTGTAATGACCAGTGTGTAGCCAACACCTCTGTTTATTCACAGTTTTGAGCTCAAAAGTCTTGGCTAGAAATGTTTAGAGCATGTTTTTTTCACAATATATCAGCACATCTGAAAATAGGTTTTTGGAAATTCCAAATGAGCTGTTTCAACTCACTTGATTGAATGAATGGTACATTTTGCATCAAGTGTTTTATTAAAAAAAAGCAAAGAGTTCATTGGACAATTTTACTGTGTAGACACATTTTAAACACCTAAAACTGATGCTTGGCACAGCCTGTATAACACTGAGCTAATGTATGAAATGCACTTGTTCTATACTACTGAGCTCTGCTTTCATACTAAATCACTATTAAACTGAACAAAAGCAGGAAAATCAAGGTTCTCACTGAAGTCTTTAAATAATGTATGTATTGCATTTTTAAATGGACATGTTGGTAAACCGATACTCTGATTAAGTACTGTGGCACTGGAAGGGTCTTGGCAAGGTGGAAGATATGTTCTTTCATAAGCCAAGTGCCAAGATTTGACTGGAATATGACCAAGTGTGTGTCAGAGATAAATATATTGAATTACTGAATTTATTATAGCGCACATTTCAGTTTCTCATAGTCACAAAACACAGACCTCTATCATGCACAGGTGATACATGTATCAATAGAAATTGGATACTTAGGCTGTTTTTGATGTTATGAAATTACTGGGTCTTTCAAATCCAATCTCGGCTACATTTCAATCTTTACTTTCTATTTCCCATGATGCAGTTTACGCCAATCTGTCAGGCCTGTCCCTTCACCAAGTGGAGGTGGGGAAGTGGTGGTCATGCAGAGAGGTAGAGCTATATTAGCTGCCCAAAAGAGGGTGATTCCCTGTTACAATCTTTTCTGATCCTACAACTAAATGCTCAAGACTTGAAGATACGTATGGCATCTTTCCACTCTCTCTAATCCAGTATAAAAAAAAAACATAAGCACTTTGTGTCTCTAAACTTTCTTTTGGAAAAAAATACAACTGAAAACAGCTTTTCACTATCTCTAACACTGCTGCATAAAAGCATTTGGAAAAAACTACTCTATTGCTATGTTCACATTACCAGGCTGATGTGACTCAAATCTGATCTTTTGCTTTAATGTGGCTCAGATCTGATGTTTTCAGGGCTGTGTGGACGTGTCAAATCCCGTATTTTCACATCAGATTTGAGTCACTTTCATATGTGGTTCTAGATCAGATACGTATCAGATCCAGTGGCATGTGACTTGAATGTGACGATCAGATCAGATTTCATGTCTTTTTACTTGTCGGCATGTGCATAGCGGGTGAGGCAGCGCTGGCTTTTCTCGTTTACTCGTAGCTGTAAAAACAGCAAAAGCAGCCAGCTGGCATTTAGTCACCTTCTTCACCTGATCGTGTACAGTCCACCACCTGTTTACTGTCCTCCTGATCAAAACACCATCACACACCAGCTACTAACACGTCTGTTTTACCAGTTTTACTCAAATCAGTCTCTTACAAATACAGGGTTGCCAGATACCCCAAACCTTCTACTGATTTTGTAACAGAAAGTCACACTACACAAACAGAAACCAGCCCAAAATCTAAAGTGACACATACATTTCAATGAGCTTTAAAAAGTAAATCTTCTTAAATTTATCTTTCTCATTCAAATACTTCTTTTATTTAGTGCAGAAATCCTGCAAACCACCGTTTGTGAATGTGAACCTTCAAGACAGTTAAATCTGATCTGAGTAAAAAATCTGATTAGAGCAACGTAGCTGTAATGTGAATGCAACCTATTTCCATTTCATGATGAAAAGTGTAAAGGGCTTTAATTTATTTACTGCATGCTGTGATAACAGATCTTTGGTTTGAGGTAGCTGATAATGGAGACTTTACACTAAATACCTAACATATAATTAAATGGCTGTGTCACACTTTTATTAATATTTAGACATTCTAACATGAGACTTCATTAATGTTCTAAGTTTCTTAGCTAATAAATAAACAAAGGCTTTATTTTACATGGATATACAGCTTGTTTCATTGGGCTACATGTGAGAAATGATAAAAATGGGATTAATTACAGCTTGTTGTTATTCCTCAGGACAGCAGTCATTTCTAAGGATTAATGATGAGACATTCGGAGCTTTGAATGGACTAAATATAGACCTGTGAACTCAAGCTGCTTATAAAGATGAATTATGTGTTGGAAGATCATCTGAAGGCCACAGGCTTAAAGTCAGGTGACAGAATACATGGAATGTTGTTATGGTTGTTGTCAGCAGAAGAGGTCATAAATGTAAGTATCATCAATCAACTCGTCCAGCATGTGACTCAGATGACTGTATACAGTGCAACTTTCAAGCAATTTTGGTTACTGGAAACATACCTGAAGCTTAATTGTACTAGAGTGGAATAACGTCAAGCATTTAATTTCGAAATCAAGCTCAAGAATCTGGAGGTGTCTGAAGTCCAGTGTGCAGTTTCAGAGTCAATGCAGCCATCTACCAAATTAATTTTAGAGCACTTCATGCTTCTATCTGCTCAGAAGCTTTATGAAGATGCTGATTTCCTTTTCCAACAGGACTTAATGGTTTGCCCACTATGATTTAGGCCATACTGATCAAAACCTTTAAAAAATGTCACTTGTAATAAATATAAAATATGGCAGTTTGAAATAAGTTATGAACAAAAATGAACTTCTTCACAATATTCTAATTCTTTGTTATCTTAAAGTGACGTTGCATGAAAACTGTCATCAGGTAAAACTTACCTAACCAGGGGTGCAATGACAGGGTACAATTCATCATTCAACTAGCATCTGAAGTATGACTGTTTCCCAAAGCTGTCAAACCTTGGTAGTACCACAACAGTCTGAAGCACTTTGGTTTAAACCATCATAGTGTGAACTACAATGTTTCCAGATGTGTCTCAACAGCTCACTGGGATCAACTGAATATATAAATTTATAATTACAATGAAAACTCTTAGTGAATAAGAATAGAAACATTCTTCTGTATGTTAACACCTGCTACTTGTTCTACGCTATGTCCTTTATACTGAAAATGCCACCAATGCCAGCAATTTCCAAAACTTTGAGTGTTATGTGTTTTTCAAAGTTTATAAAATATGATAAAAACACTGCCAAAATAAACAATTGGCAGGAAAGCAAACACATACGTCAAAATACATACAGCAACTGATTCAAACTGGCAACTTGATGTTTACCAATTTTACACGTCCTACCAATGGCGCCACAGAAACACCATTGCAGCTGTGTATAGTTTGCCTAATCTTACATGACTAACATGGGTTATAGTGATATTATCTGAGAAATGTTTGTTTATAAACACAGAAATACATTAAGAAGGACTACATGTTCACATTTACATCTAAATATTCGTACAGCAACACTGATGTACATTTTCAGTTTTCTGACATTATCCTTCAACTGTGTCTGATGTAATTGATGACATCATCTCCCAGAACTAAGCATCTAACTACAAGTCGAGGTATGTGGTTGGAACCAGCACTTTACAACATTTTGCAAACGTTTGTTGGAAACAGGGGCGGTCCTAACTTGTTTGGCGCCTTGGGCAAACAAGCCCTCTTGTGCCCCAGATCACACTCCCTCCACCGCACACATCACCCAACTCCAAGCCCCTGAATCCCCACCCTCTAATACCCACCCTCCAACGTTTGTGCTGCTTCTGTTTCAAAGATATATTAAAAATAAATGATCACCTGTGACGTCATGCACCAAAATGGTCTCGTTTGTTTATGCTCCATTTGTGACTTTAAAATAATTGTTTGTGTTGTTTTAACTTGCAAATTATGGGCTAAATTAAAGTAATAAGCAACAAGAGGCTGTGCTTTACTGTGATTTTATCACAAAGAAGGGTGTTTTTGGCATGATATGAAACGGAGTGATAAAATCACAGTAACACATGGTCTTGAGGGATTTATTGAACTCAATATAAAATAAGATAAACACACCAATGTTCGGTTCATACATTAATTAATTTTTTTAATCATTCACAATAAACTACTCTTCCAACAGTTAATATAGTCCACAAACAGTTAACACTGTTGCCAGGCAACATAAGGGTAAATATCAGTCTACAGCATCTGACAAACTCGTAGAACATTAATACATAATTCAGATGTTATGATGAGGTCGGAGCCGCAGTATATTGTGGTATTTTTTAAAAACAGCTCCGAACCAGCTTAGCCAATCAGATTTTAGGACCGGAACTATTCATTTTATTAAACTGCTTTTTAACTCGTCAGGTTGCATAAAACAATATCTCCTGAGTTTGTGCAGTAAATATTTATATTTTTCTGTTAATAGTGCTTTTGTTAATAAATGTTAATAGTTAATAGTTGTTAACGTTGTAACTTCCATCACAACTGCATTGTTCCAACTACGTAAGATGCTAATGTAGTTTGGGAAATGTACCCCAGTGCAGTTCAGTGAATTTAAATGCTACATAGAAAGTAAAGGCAAAGTCAACCAGAGAGCATTTGAGTATAAAGCTTTTTCTTCCATGGGTTCAGTGTAGATGGGAAATATAAACTCAACTTTTGATTAGATTGACTTGCTGTGTCTAAATGATGTGAGGACACAATGCGCATAATTGATGAAGAACGCAGTGACTCAGGCGAGCAAAGTGGTTTTCCATTCCATTAGTTTTGTTGTTCGCAATATTAAAATAAAGAAAGAAACCATAGGGCAGCCATTCCATTTCATCTCATACAACTGAGTGGTAGAAAATCAATTAAAGAATTTACAGTGGAATGACTTTTATGCTGCTGTTTACCCATAATACCACAGTGGAGACTATTAAAGAAATTTCACTCTTGGCACAGAAAGCTCCAGAAAGCTTGCACAGTTTTGTCAGTTTGGACAATGTACTTAATTCAATCATAAACAGTCAAATAAACACTTTGATTAAAATGTGTAGCGGCTCACATTTCTCCAACACTTCAAAGTGAAACTCTTCTCAGTGTTTTGTACAGTGTGCTCAGGGCCATCTATGTTCATATTTTTGACACTCATCAGCCTTGAGAATGTGAAACTGCTTCCGAAATGCATCCCATCGCCCGAAATATTATTCTTTCAAATGCCCGTCGTCGTTAACATGCCATAAAGCCTGCTTTGCGTGCCATGACAAATGACAATGTTTGCCCATCAGCCAGTGTGTTGCAGCAGCTCTAGACCCTTGTCCCTCTCGAGTTGGGCAGGCAGCAGAGATGAGCTATGCAACTGTTAAACTGTGTAGCTGTCACAGCAGCTTAGCTCGCAGCCTGAAGACGAGGCCCGCTGGGGAGCTGTCCTTTCTGGGCCAGTGGATCCAAATAAAAGCTACTGGTGCTGTCTGGGGCCTTCATTCTAAACTCCCTGTGCATGGATTGGTGTTAAAAGAGTTGCAGTGGCATTGGTTGCTCTTGGTGGAGTTGTGAAATCCTGCCGTTTCACTGCTCTGTAGGTGAAAAAGTGAGACATGTCATTCAGAATGGCTCCTCTGCCCTCAGAGAGAGTGTAGAGCATCTGCAGCTTGCCCACCTCTGACCTTGTAGTATTTGTTCAGAGGTTCACTTGCCTTAAACTTTTATTTTTCTTCATGTTGAGGCTCGCTAAGACATGGTTGGAGTAATTCATTTCTAAAACGTAAGCTCATATATTATACAGATTCATTACACACAGAGTGTCTATTTCAAGTGTTTATTTATTTTAATGTTGATGATTATGGCTGACAGCCAATGACAACCCAAACGTCAGTATCTCAAAACATTAGAATATTATCTAAGACCAATTAAAACATGATGTTTTAATACATAAATGTTGTTCTACTGAAAAGTATGTACAGTATATACACTCAGTACTTGGTCGAGGCTTTTTTTGCATGAATTATTGCATCAGTGCGGCATGGAGGTGATCAGCCTGGGGCACTGTTGAGGTGGTATGGATGCCCAGGTTTCTTTGATAGCGGCCTTCAGCTCATCTGCATTGTTGGGTCTGGTGTCTCTCATCTTCCGCTTGACAATAGCTCATAGACTCTATGTGGGGTTTAGGTCAGGTGAGTTTACTGCCCAGCACAGTGATACTGTGGTTATTAAAGTAGGTGTTGGTACTTTTGTCAGTGTGGGCAGCTGCAAGGTCCTGCTGGATAAATTAAATTCACATCTCCACAAAGCTTGTCAGCAGATGGAAGCATGAAGTGCTCTAAAATGGTCTGGTAGATGGCTGCACTGACTTTGGACTTCATATAACACAGTGAACCAACACCAACAGATGAGCAGCAGATTTCTTTAAACTTAAATTCAATAGGATATTCTGGCTTTTTTTTAAGTCAGCACTTGCTTAAATCAACAAAAATATAGAAATGTAGTTTAAGTATAAACACACAGCTAAAGAGTTCTTTAGTGAACAGAAGTAATGAAGTATTATAGCAGCTTTCAGAAGAAGAGTCAGGTGAGTACATGTTTCAACCTCCCATCCATCTGGAGTGCCTCGAGCTGAGTATTCAACGTTTGTTCTTTATTTGCTTTTTTACAGGAAAGTTTGTGAGCGAAATGTGACTTAAAAATGTTAAAACACACAGTCATTTGTAGGGCTAAACTTCACATAAACGGTAACTTCACAAAACCCTTAGACTACATCAAAGTATCTTTAATATAAGCCTGTAACTCTTTAAACAAGAGATAACCAATAAAGAAGTGGAAACAGAAGGATGTGTGTGCTTCCATGAGCCTTTGCAAAACTAAACACACTCAATGAGTGCATTTCACTTTCACTTTAAATAGTAGAAGTACAGAGTCTGAAAAGAAGTGTACTAAAGGATAACATTGTTACTTCCTATGTAGCTAATAAGCATATCTCACCAATTAGCATGGTGCAAACCAAGTCATCAGCCACAACATTAGTACCATTCACAAATAAAGAAAATAACACTGATTATCTTGTAACAATGGTGAACATTTGATTCTCAACAATAATGCACTGGATGATGGAGGAAAATATACAAGCATGGAGACCTCAGCCCTTTGACAAGAGCCAAATGACTGGGTCGGAACATCTCAGAACTGACGAGAGTTATGGGGTACTCCCAGGCATCAGTGGTCAAAATTGGTCTCCAATCTCAACCTTATTAAACATCTCTGGGATGTGCTGTAACAACAAGTCCATAGCGGACAACATATAGGACTTAAAGGATCTGCAGGACTGATGGCAGGTAGCACAGGACACTTTCAAATGACTTATGAGAGTCCATGACTTGGTGGTTGACAGTATATTACCTATATTATCAAGATGGTTTTAATGTTATGGCTGATGAATGGATATAATCACAGGATAGCTTCATCATAGGAATCTGACAGTAGATTACAACAGTATCTATAAAATTAGACACAGATCCATGACAATGCTTTAAAACAGTTGTATACATACTATTCAGAAAGCCCATAAGCTTCAGTTATTTATCAGCTTAGTTGCTCCATTTGTAAGTTGTTAGCTTTGTTCCTCATTTGCTTATGGTGACCAAACATCCGTATTTCCCGAGACATGTCCGTATTTCACGTCCTGTCCCGGGCGTCCTGGATTTTTTTTTTAAAAAGTGAGGAAATGTCCTGGTTTTTAAATTACCTTCATTGGACCATTAAAATTTAAATTTACAGGCACTAGGGCACTGCTCACGGCGCTGCGTGTGACATAATCCCTGAGTCGCATCAGTCAGAACCTACAGTCATAGCCTACAGAACAGACAATATTTCGTTCGTTACTGAGGGTAACTGAGTATCATGTGTTATTTGGAGTTGAGAGTTATTGTTAACTTTTGTTGTTAAGTGAGGGATGTTTAGATGAGACATTATTTATTTCATTGTGCTATTCATTCATTACAGGAAAAGTTAACTTAAGCATTTTGAATAAATGCATTTTGAATAAAATTATCATGTTATTGGAGTTTTTGTTGTTGACTTTTACTGAAAAGCATTTTTAATAAACCAACTGTAAATATCATGTTATTGTAGGTTTACGTGGGCCTATGTTAAGTGAGTGTGTGCCCCCCCACCCCACCCCCGGCTCCAAGGTGTCCTGGTTTTCCCAAATGAAAATATGGTCACCCTACATTAGCTGGGTTAGCTTTGTTGCTCCACTTCTTAGCTATGTTAGCATTATTGCTCCATTTGTTAGCTATGTTACCCTGAATGTTAGTGTTGTAACTGTCTGTGTTAGCTATATTAGCTTTGTTACTCATTATCTATATCCTTGTTGATCTATCTGCTAACTATGTTAGCTTTGTTGTTCGCTAGCTATATTGTTCCATTTGTTAACTATGTTACTCCATTTGGTAGCTATGTTATTTTTGTTGCTCCGTTTGTTAGCTGTTAGCTTTGTTACTCTACTTGTTAGCTATATTAGCTGTGTTACTCATTAGCTATGTACGCTTTGGTGATCCATTTGTTAGCTATGTTGACTTTGTTTCTGTTAGCAATGTTTTTTTTTTCCATTTGTTAGCTAATTACTACATTTGGTAGATACTTTGCTGCTCCATTGACTGAACTAAAGAAGGATACTTTGGACATCAACGGGTCTTGGTTGATTCAGTTGATAGAATTGTGGGAAGGGCAAAAACTGAATTTTTCAATTCATCAAACTATAACTGTACATATGTGATGTATTGTAACTACAATGAAGACAAATAAACAATCCACAACAGTGATAGTGCAGAGGGAAGAGAGGATAGAAACATGAATATATGGTCACCTCTTCATTTCTGCTGTTTCATCTGGTCTCTGACAAGACAAACAGGTGTTGTGAAAAGAAGATCGCTGTCAAGGGAAGATTAGAAATGTGTTATGGAGGATTTAAAACAGGGCAGAAAAATCACACTGGATTATCAAGTGCTCGGCCCAGTCATTCGAACATTAGTGAATATGTAGAAGCAGTAAAGTAACTAGACCAGAGGTCACCAACCTTTTTGAAACTGAGAGCTTCTTCGTGGGTACTGATTAAATGCAAGGGCTACCAGTATGATACACACTGAAATAACAAGACTGAAAAAATAACTGCTTTTTGCACAAACCTGCCTTTCACTCGCTAGCTTTTTCTGCTCGTAGTGCGCTACCCAATGGTTAGTTAGCATTGTAGCTTGCAAGACATGTTCTGAAATGTCTCTCAACATTGTGCCATTTTGCTGTCACCAGTCGACCCGCAAATGATACACACTATGAAAATGATATGTTTTCTGTCTTTTTTCTACAATGTTTTCGAGCGTAAATCATCTCTTCACTTTCACTGTGCCTGCTAGCTGGTCTCCATGGCAACGGTTTCCATGGAGACCAGCTAGTTCTAATCTAATATGAAACATTTTTTTAAGGTTTTTTTAATACTGTAATTTTCAAATTCACACCAATGCAAGTGTGAATTAAAAAAGAATAGCAACAAAAAATTGACAATAGCTATTGTCAAATCATCTTTTAAGTTTGAACAGAATTCCCTCACTTGAAAGGGACCTAAATATCCACTCAGAGATCTCTTAACTGGATTTCACTCAGTGACCAATCAGGATTTTCCTTTTGTTTCCTTTATTAAGGTCATAGGTTTCAAGATCACAAGTTTCAAGGTGAAAAACCTTAAAATAATTACAGAGAAAGAAAAAGTAATAAATGAATATTACAGAAAATGAAATATATATATTAATTAATAATATATATTAATGAAACTGCTCTTAACATTTTACTGCATTCTAACACTTTATTAACATATTTCTAAAACAAGTAAATATGCTATAATCCACCTCACTTTAGTGAATGTTTAAAGTCCAAATGCTAAAGGGTTAATGCAGCCACTGTTAGCTTAGCCGCAGCGCTATATCCTTATTCCTTTATCACTTTAATGACTCTTACCGGCTGCCTCTCCGGACTTTGCAGATATATGACTTCTGTACAGTATGTTAGCTAGTCTGAATGCTGTGGAGACTTTTGGACAGCGTGCTCTTGCAGTATGGTGAGAGTAAACTCCCCTTCTATGGCCACAGCTCACCTGCACTGATTTTTTTTTCTTTTCTTTTTTCTTTTTCTTCTAAACAGCATTCAATCTGATTGGTTCGTCCTGTTTTACTTTTTTAACATTTTTCCATTTGACAACAAGTGCTTCTTATATATTTATTTTCTCTTATTTTGCTTTTGGTTTCAATTTGTTATTTGATTTAATTTCATTTTTATTTATTGACACCCGAGTTTGGTTCCACAGCTATGGTGAGCTATTTTTAGAACAGGCCCATGGGCGACTCACATGGTCCTGGCAAAGAATTTAAACTTACAATGAATTTAAACTTGATTGCTGGATTATATGGAGTGTGTGGTGGTTTTAAACTTTTACATACTGCATCAAACCTCATGATATGGAAGATATGTTCATTTTTTCAGACATTTTTACTTTTTGATGTCTCATGAGACTTAATGAAGAGTCTCTTAAATTCTTTACCAGAAAAATCATGAGACCAAAAGGAGAGATTTGATAATAGTCACAGCATCAGGACTGAGAAATGGTATTGAGACAGCTGTCACATGCTTCTTGCTATGTGGGCAAGCCTGAGAACATTGTGAGACTTTATTGAGATCTCTACTAAATCTCAAGAGGATACACATGAGATTAGTGAAGTCTTTTTAAAGGAGAAACACCAGAGCAGCAAGAGACTTAAAATAAGTCTCATTTATTTTTTGTCTGTTCTCACTGTGGCTGGGAGAAGTTACTGAGATGTATAAGAAGATGTTGTTTTTGATATTTCTCTTCTGGGTGTTTTTGGCTTCTATGGTAGATTGTAAAGACACCTTCAAAGTTACAATGTGGTCAACCTGAAGATGTACCCTTAAGGTACCACCCCATTGTCAAAAGAGGTATTATATACCACAGTTTAATACATTTTTTATATTTTGGGTTTAAAATGTAATGATCCTGGAAGTATGTGGGTTTGTTACTGAAGTGAACAAACTGCCACACAGCTATACATCTACAATGTGCTTCATGTATGTAAACTGCAGTCATTATTACCAGCTGATTGAACAGCACACCAGCTGAGACAACACCCTTCTCACCATTGTCTGCTGTCTTTGCGCTACTGTAGTCAATGGGGTCAATAGCAACATATTAGTGAGCTTTGAGTGACCTGCAGACAGTAGCAATGAGACAGGATCAGCAAGTCAGCAGCACCCCCACCCACATGCATAAGCAGGCCCCTTGCATAATCTAATCAAGTGCGATGGCTAGCTCGATTAATAAAGCCAGCTATTGACTTCTAATTGGCGCCGCTCGGCTCTGCTAATTTCCTGGGACGAAATTACAATAATGCAGTTGGCTTGATGGAGTACTTATAGGCAGCTCCCAGGAGAGAGAGGCAACTGAAGCTAGCAAGATATGAAGAGAGAGAGAGAGAGAGAGAGAGAGAGAGAGAGAGAGAGAGAGAGAGAGAGAGAGAGAGAGAGATGATACAAAAAGGGGGCTGAAAGACAGAGGTATAAAGAGAATGAGGAAAAGAGTCGGGGCAAATAGAGTGAGAGAGGAGAAGAAACAGAGTTCAGGAGAAAGATGGAAAGAAACGAGAGAGGGAGATAGAAGATACAGAAATGGACAGACTGAGAGAGAGCTTGAGAAACAATGAGGAAAAGAGGCAGGGGGAAATAAACAGAAAGGGGGAAGAGACAGAGAGAGAAAGGAGAGAAAGTTCATGAGGGATGGAGAGAAATGAGAGAGGGAGAAAAATGAGAGAGGGAGATAGCGAGAGAGAAATGACAGAGGGGGAGAGAGAGAAAAGGACCAAACTTCATGAGCGAGATGGAGAGAAATGAGAGAGAGCGAGGATACAGAAAGGGGGCCAAAAAGACAGAGGTAGAACGAGAATGAGGAAAAGAGGCAGGGGCAAATAAAGAGAGAGAAGACAAGAAAGAAAGTTGAAGAGAGAGATGGAGAATAATGAGAGTAGAAGAGAGAGAGGATACAGAAAGGACAGGTAGAAAACAAATGAGGAAAAGAGGCACACAGAGAAAGAGAGAGAGGGAGAGAGAGGATGTCAAACTTTGATAAGGATCTCGGTCCTGTTGTTTAATCACAGCCCATTTTCTAATCAGCTCCCTCTTGGCTTGGAGGAAATGTCATACGGTGGTATTGCTTACAGTTCAGGGTCGCGGACGTGGCCGTAGGCTGCAGTCTTCTTCGCATTGAGAGCTGTAACACTAGCCACCTGTCTACAAGGCTAATGAATTCTCTCCCAACCGTTCACCTCTGCGGCCGGGGTGAACCGCCTCTGCTTCTGCTCCCTCTTCTGCTGTTGCAGCAGCAGAAGGGATTGATCTCATTAGCTGGAGAAGAGGTTTTGCATCGACTTGCAAGCGCACAGAGACATGCAGGGACAGCAGCTGTACACCGAGCGAACGTCCAAGTTCATTAGGGCTCCAATCACTGCGGCATGTCTGCGCTGCCCGCCGCTCTGGCTGCCTGCCGCTTCCGGACACTGGAAATTGGGATGGCAGCTCGCTATCTGAGCCTGACAAGTCCATGACTATTTGATGAAGTGTATAGTTAAGCCCCAAAGGTCCAAAATAGGCAGTTTATTTTAACAGGAAGGGTTTTCAAAATCTTCCTGCAAATGTAGTTGATCAGTCATCAGATTTTCATGTCTGTAGTTTTTGTTTTTTTGCACTAGAGGCTAATATGGCTAACAAGTAATTAGCATAGTCCAAACTGGATATCTTATCACGTAGTAGCCTCAGCCTCAAACCATGCCAAATTTAGTCAGCTTGCTTACGTGGCAACTACCACACAAAACATTTATGCCTAAAGATGGCAGCCAGTACTTAGCATAGCTACAAATCTCACTTCCAGAAAAGTTGGGATGCGATAAATCACAGAACAAAGGATAAAGAAGGTTTTCAGTGCTTTTAAAAATAAATTTGATCAAATGTGTTAAATTTAAACTATCCTGGGTTTAGCTAAGAGAGTGTAATACCCTACCCTGTGCCCGGGAAAGGGGTAAGGGACTGATGGTCAGCAGAAGCCTACCGTGTTGCCAGTAGGGAAGCTAAATCCTTTACACCCCCACTTGAATTGCTTGAAGGCTCCCCTTGGTTGACGCTGCATCTGTACTTCGTGGGAATATCTTCATTCCCAACCCAGGTGGCAGCATACGTTGGTAAGGGATAAGAATCTCCATTCAGGCTCTGTTAAAAAGTTTTATTTTTGCTTAATATTCCCTGTTTTGTCATGTTCCCTTTGTACACCACACCTTGTATCTCTGTTGCACTCATCCATCCCTGGTTGCGGCTTTATATTTTGGTTTGGTTCTTTTGGTTTTTTTTTTTTTTTTTTTTTCTTTGAAATGGGGCTCACCATGGGTCCTGTGACACTTTATGCACTGAGATTTCCCCTGACTACATGAATCTTTCCATTTTAGGAACTGTAAATATGGAAAGATGTAAATTATTTGTAATCTTAAACAGAGAAACATTTTATTTGAATTGACTGAGAGTTCTCTCAGCAAGTTTGACCCAAAGTGGTGAACCACAACCCAACCTTGCTTGCAAAGTCTATGCCTTTAGTAGCTCCTTTTATACTCAATCTTGATGTCACCAGTTACCAGTTAAACTGCTAATTGTGGAAACTTCCAGAACAGTGTTATTTGTACTTTTCATATTATTTGATCTTATTCTGCCTGTGTCCCAACATTTTTGAGTGTGTCACAGGTAACAACTTTAAATGCTGTTTATATTTAACAAGAAGAATTAAGTTCTATGTTAATAACACTTAAATATTTTTGTGAAATAAAGTTGAAGTGAATATGCAAATTACAGTTTTGAGTTTTTGTTACATTTTTAGAAAGTTTCTGGGAATGAAGTTTGTATAATTAGTAATATACATTTATCCTTTTGTATACATTACACTATGTTATAGTTTGTTACACACAATATAAAGCAGTTCAGCATGGATTACATGATGTAGCCAGTTTGCTAATTGAAGGCTGTCAGCTTTCATTAGTTTGTTACATTATCGTCTTAAGTCCAATACTAAACTAAACTAACAGTATCATGTACTGTGTAATCAAGTTCTATTTGTTAGCAGAAAACTGATTTCTGTCAAACATTTTACGGAAATGAGTTTATCTTTTGCTTTTTGAAAACACTTTGAATTGCAGGATTAGTTTGTTCTCCCTTTTCTTTTATAGTAACTCAATGTGAAGAATCATGGCACCAAATAAAAGAAGGGATTATCTCACAAACTCGGCATCTTAATCTACACACATAATCTAGGTGATATCATGCTGACTCTTGAGCCCGTTCACAATCCTTCAAACATGTATAATCCGGCGCTGACACTGATCTTTATGGCACCAAACACCTGTTCTTACTAAAGATGACGGAAGTCCCCAAATACGGGTTTAAACTAACAATGTTAGAAAGCTGGTTTACCAGTGATTTGGAAATGAAAAGGCAATTTACAGTATATAAAATCCACAATTCATTATTTCTGTAATATTATACATATAGGAACCACAAAAGCTCAAACTTAATTTTTCAGTATTTATTGCCAAATTACAAAATCATGATGCAAAGTGATATTTTTATCTCTTACTCAGATTTCATTGAAAGTAAGACTATTTTAATTAGAATTTCATGAACATAAATGCAGTCCTTTGGGATTTTTTCTTTACAAGGAAACAGAACATAAACCTAATGTAAATGCAATGTATTATATACCTCACTGTGTAGTTACATGTATGAATATTTAAATAATAAACCTAATCACAAGTGATAACTCTTGGCTCTCTATAAAGTAATCATCTTTATATCTAGAAAAAGGAAAGGACCCAGTAACATACTGCTGGCTTAAAACTTATGACAGATTTCCGCTGCCTTAGATCTTCCATACAGCAGTGGAATGACCTGGATAATGACAGTAAGTTGCGTTTATCCCGTGTTAAGACTGTTAAGATCTGATATTAAAAATGGGGATTTTACGGTTTTGATGCAGAGGATTACAGGCAGGCTTGTCTTGGTTTTGGATTAGTGAGGGTGATAAGAATACCAAAAGTTACTTATTTAAGGAACAAATATTCATTCCTCCAACAATAAGAGGGCTTTCTTCATTATAAGAGGGAATCCATTAATTCTAGAGAGCACAAAATAGAAAAAACTGCTTCTAAAAGCGGTTTCACTTTTTTATGACAAATAGTAATAATCGCTGTTCCATAACATCTGTGTATTAATTTTTATTAGATTTAGTTTCATTTTAGTTTTATTTTGTGCAAAAAAATACAAAATGACATTAAAATAAAAGTAAAATGACACTTAAAGTTACAATTTTAGAGAACAGCAACAGTAGTGTATATGTTGTATTATATTTAAAGTGGCATGTTTATATTACAGATACGTATTATTGTTTTTTCCTTTTTGGATGAAACAATAAAAAGATGAGCAACACCGAGATATAAAAACAGTCTGGTGTTCACGCATTATAAAAAGGATAAAGACAAGGTTAACAGTTTAAAAATCAATTTTAGTGACTCACTCCATTTAATAAGAGGTTTGCTGGCCAAGTCATGTGACTCAGCACAGTTAACACATACTCAACTGAGTTCTGAGATGGAAAAACCATCCTGACAAAGTCTTTTGTGGTAGGAATCAGCTCCCACCCAGTTGAACACCTGAGGGGAGTAAAGCCTCACAGGTCGACTCCCTCCATTCAGAGACAAGCCACAACACACCAAATTCAGCAACACTGAACGCCGTCCAACGGCACTCTCTCAATTAGGGCTGACGCCAGAGAAACGTCAGCCTGAGCTGGCAAAACAAAGCCTGCTTGCACAGAGCAACCTAGGAAGAGGAAACGTGAGCTAATCATGTTATTATTGCTAGCAGAGCACTCGTTCGGCCAACACCTGAACATGGCTAGACACTGCTTTGGCAACTGATGCTAAATAAGGTGAGTGAAGTACCTCGCGTGCTAATTTGAGCCTGTGGTTATTTCAGATTCTGGCCAGACCCGCCTAGTCTCCAGAGACCCATGCACCATCCTAGCAAAGTTGCTGTTTTGCACATTTTGCTTGCTCTTATTGTGATATGTAGGGTGTTTCAGGAAGTATGCACCATTAGGTCATATAGGACATGTGTATACATATAAAACTTCATCCATTTCTGTCATTTCACTCTTAAATTAATGTTATTTATTTCAAAATAACCCTGAACTTTCTGTACATTAAGTATATTTATAATGTTGTTACACTTCACTGTACTGTGTAATATACACTTGTGGAAAAAGCATGTTTCTTAAAATGAGCCATAATAAGTGATTCCATTCAACAGCTCATTAAAGAGTTTATTGCTAATACACATTTGGCATCCCAGTGATAGCCCCAACAAAAGCTGTCAATGAGATCACGTAAATGCAAAGTTGACAACATTTACGAAGCACAAAGTTGGATTCTTTGCCCAACATATACATCAATACAGTATATTAATTGCATGAGACTGTGAACTGTGAGGGCGTCTGCTTTTTCTCCCTTTACTTTTCACAGCGTACTTGCAAATCCAGAGTCTCTGGCAGGATTTGTATGCACACGTAACATAAGTACTTATTTGCTAAGTGCTTGCAAAGCTGCAAAACAGAGAAATCTGCAATGACACCAGAACTGCAGCTCCTGGAGCTCCCAAGCTGCCTTATGAAGGCGTTTGTTTGAAAGAAAGCATAAGGACAGCAGAGTGGAGAACTTGAAATGTCTTTACTTGACCAGTAGGTGTCACTCTTCCTTCCTGTCTGAGCCAGAGAGCTCAGCTTATTTTTTTTTTATCTCTTCCTGGCTGCCTCAGAAGCACTTTCACACCACACACATCCTCGCATCCCAACTTCATCTGTGGAATCAGCATCCTATCAAACACTGCGGTACAAGAAAATACACAGCGCCTCGCACATCTCATCCGTCACCGCTTGCAATGCACTCCCATCTTTGTGGGTGTAAAGCAAAAACCAGAAGCATTCACATACACTCACACACTGTTGCGGTTGCTGTGGCTCATGTCACAGCAGAGTGACGGCTCTAGGAGCAGGACTTGGCGATAAAGACCCGCTGGTGTCGGCTTACTGGGGCCTGAAAGTGAAAGCTTTTCACCTTGAGCGCTGCAGCCACCTCCCCCCCTTCTTCCCTCCAGCCAAAGGCCTCAAAAGCCACAGGGCCTGTATCCAGTTCAACGTCGGAACAGCAGAAAACAAGAATCGCCCTCTGCAAAACTGTAAATAACGCCGCTCATCAAATATTCATGTCATCAGCCCCTCTGGCTTAATATACGGAGGTGCTGTATGGTGTGTGGACTTAAATATTTGATTACGTCGAGTTCTCACGTTAAGTGCTATCTGTGAACTGACTTTTCATTGAAATCATAGGGTTTTATTTGTAATTCAAGGCAAATGATCTATAATCTTAAATACAACAAAAAAGTTTGAACTTGAAGGTGGACGAATGCTGAAATATCTCCAAGACCACAAGTCAAGCGGCCTTACTCTCAGTGGTAGACTACTGAAAGCAGGTACTCGCCTGGTATACTTGACATCTACCATCAATTTGCCATTCCTGATGAAATGTGGATTCTTATTTTGATGTTCACTAACTTCCAGTACTAAGAATAACTGCCATCTTCTCAAAGTTCACCTCTGAAGTCCCTTTGAGACAGGAACCGGCTAGTCCACATCATTTTGTGAGCAAACGCATGATGACTGGGTGCTCTCTGCATGTTGACAGCCTTTGGGTGCACTCATCATGCTAATAGTGTGCTATTTTAACAAAGTTTTTGGAAGAGAAGAATTTAGGTTTAAATGCAGCTTGAATTTCTGGATCTAAATTGGGTAGCAAATGGCATGTGAAGAGTTTCCTGTTCTTCTTGTGTCCTTGCTTCTCTTTGCCATGCCCTCACAGGATTGAAACTGTTGTTGCGACATGGCCTGCAGTGCTTATTTTCAGCCTCTCTCTTCAAGTGTTTGTGCCCATGAGTTTGCGCCTGTGCCTGCTTTCGGTTTCCAAATCTTTCATCTGCGACAAGCAAACCTGATCCCTCCCGCCCAAAGCCGGAGATCTCTCCACTTCCCGGTGTCCAAGTAATGATTGTTAATGATGTCACCCGATCAGGACATGTGAATTTGTGTGTGTATGTGTGTGCATGTGTGTATAAGGGCTTGTGCAGCTGGAGGAACTGCAACGATAATGGCGGAGCAGAGAGGAGGGACAGGGGAACAATACGGCCCAGTGTCTGAGCGCCTATCATGATCTCCTTAGCTGCTAGTTCGCCTTGCCCTCGAGACTCTGGGGCTGCTCCTCAGAGAGCCTATTGTTGTTGCCCCCACCAAGCAACCATCCCCCCTATAACCCCCTAGCATGACTACCCCAGCACCCTGCCTCCCCTCTCATTAGGGCCCCCGGCCCTACTCAAACTCCAGCCCGGGGAGTGAGGTTCAAGCAGTAATTACTGTTGGATTCACCTTCCTCCCCTCTTAGCCTAATCTGTTCCAGCTTCAAAAGGGACTCGGTATGCCCAGCCAGGACTACCGACCCAAATAAACTAGGAACTTGTGAGACGTATGGCAGGTATGCTTTCTACAAACTTTGCTGAAGAAAGATTAGAGGTGAAAACAGTGAACTACAGTGGCTACAGAACCTAGGACTAAGTTCTGAGTTCAGTACGAGAAGTCATCAAAAAGGGCATGGCATGAGATGATGCAAAACTTGTGCTTGATTTAAAACAGCAGTTCTGCTGGATGGCATCACTTTCTTTCATTGCAGGCAGAGAATTTGCCATAGACTATGACTACGATTATACTGTCTTCATGCCATGCAACACAAAGTGCAAGATATGCAATGAGTCAAGTAGTTTGTGGCATTGGAGGTCTGGAAAGATGGTGACATGGAACATTGGGAGAACAGTTGGCAGATTCATTTTATCTATGTATATGTTTTATACCAAACCAGCTATAATGGACACTTCTTAATGTGTCATAAATTTAGCAATTTGATTACTTAACAGGAGTGCAACCCTATGCCTCTCGCATCAAGCCGTCTGTAAACGTGTAAAGGGTTAATGATGCTTTTAACAAACATCTCGTCCTCATATTCATGCGTGCTGATAATACTGATGTATCATGATTGTTAATGGCCAGCACTCTGGGTGATAACTGATGCTATCGCACATCCTCTTTCTCTGGTTTCTCACCCGGAAAAGAGCATCGGCTGATAAACCACCCATCTAAATGTTCTCCCTCGCATTTTCTGTTGTCGCAGCCCTGCTAATGTCTCCTCCTCTGCATATTGTGTCTATTGTCCCAGAGGTCAAGCGACAACAAAGTGGGAGTCTGGCCCCATTACGGCAGAGCCACTTTAAAGGCTAGGAAGTCTCGTCACACCATGCAGGTCACATTATATTGTCAAAGCTTCTCTAAAGCCTAATTTACAGACATGACCTGTATGGTTACTTGTGTTTGTGTGACCTCTGATAAGCAACAGCTGATGAGCATCTCCCAAAAATCCCATCTGCTTCTGAGTCTTTGCCATAGTTGCCCTGGGTTGGATCTGCAGAGAATCAAGGTTAGCAGTGGTTACCAGCAAGTGTCTCAACTTAAGACTCTCGCTGTGTCTGAATTCAGCCCCTATTTACTGTTTAGTGCTCTATTTAGAGTGTCAGCTATTTTACAGTGCTGAATTCTCAGTGAACAATTTGACTCCATATATATGACACAATATTACACACAATGCACTGTAAATGTAGTGTACAACCATTGTACACCCAGTGTACACACTACTGACACTTATGTACAAAGTCAGCAAATTTTGTGTATAAATGTAATACATTATTCTATGATTATTATAATTCTTAATATTATTATTGGCATTTCACTCAATTTGAATAAAATGGAAACATGGAAAAAAAGATTTGTATTTATAGTCATGACAAACTATGTTATTTCTACGGAGAAATATTTAGCTTGTTGATGGTCCTTTTATTAAATTAAATTGCAGTAGCTCTATAATATAATATAATATAATAATATATAATAAATTGTTTCTATGCAGGACTGGTGCTGATGCTTTGTGTGCACAAATGCTTTGTGTGCCCCCATCTTGCCTCCCTCCACCTCACTTCCAGCAGACTTAAGTTCATAGTCGGCAAGACGAATGTTGGGCTAGAGGATGCGTGTGTGAAGAAAGGTTTTTTGCTCATTCGGTATACTCGGTCCGCGACGCAGTGCGCAGCAGAGACTTATGTGATGCCCCCATCTATATTTGGGGCCCCACACGCAGTGTGTGATCTGCATGGCTAGAGTGCTGGTCCTGTTTATATGGCAAAAGGTCACAATGATTTCCAGTATAAGTAATTATCCAAATTCCCTCACTGTGACCCTGTACAGTGTTCTATGTAGAATGTTCTAAGTAGTTATCAGTGTAAACAAGTGGACCATTTCAGACACAGATTCTGATTGTATTTGTATAGAGGTTTTTTACAACTGATGTTGTCACAAAGCAGCTTTATAGACTCAGTAATAACAAAACACAAAAAAGCCCCAGTGAGCGACAGCAGCAAGACTCCATCAGAGCTGGAGGATGAAACCTTGGGAGGAACCAGACTCACCTGGACCCATCCTCCTCTGGTCAACTATTTAGACAGTCATCATATGAGCTGATGATGTTGTTGTAGTCCTCAGGTGTACTGACATGGTGAAAGAATGAATGAATGAATAATAATAATAATAATAATAATGGTAGGATAATAATAATAATAATAATAATAATAATGGTAGCAGCAAATAAAGTCCATATAAAGTTGAGTGTGGAGAGTCCTTTGGGTTTTTAGTACAGAATTTTAGAACAATCATTTCAAAAATTATTACAGATGTACATTACGGTCCTCGAGTCCTCGTTAAGTTGAGTTTGAGTTGAGTTCCCCATGTGGTTATTCTTGATGTGTTGACTTCCTTCCTTTCTACTTTACTGGAGTGTTTTTGCCCATTAACAGAAATTAAGAGTGAAATCGATGACTGTGGTTTGTCCATTTTGAACCTAGAGTGTTTGTGCCCGGCCCTGTTTTTAATCACTGAATTACAATCACATATTTTTCTTTTTTCTTGTTTCTTGTCATCATTTATTTGCAGGCTGTTAAGTAAAATCTTAAAATGGACAGAAATAATGTGCTGAAATGAGGAATGACTATACCTGGGTTAACAGGCTGTGTTGACTAATTCCTAATGCGTCACTTTTCAGTTTTGAGTATTAGACATTTATTTAACTAAACAGCCAGAGAAATGGGAGATTCTTTACTGATAGTAAAACTAAATGCTTTTGAAGCCGGAAGTCATACAGATGTGAGTGAAATTTGTAGCAAATGAAAGACAGATGTATATGTTTATAGAGATGGAGCACATACATGCTAGCTCACATTACCTGTCTCTGCAAAACCCGGTGGTTTGTTATTTAACCGGCTTCTACAGGTAATGCTATTAAGATGATGAACTTTGAGAGGCAGGAAATGAGAGGCGGATGCTGAGTCAGGGGCGAATTGGATGATCCCCCCAACCAAAATGAGATCCCACCTCTTTCTGTCTGATGCTAGGAAAGGATAAAAAAAATCTAGTCATGTTTGGAAATGGAATGCTCCTCAGTATGCTAGATTGTGCCGTTTTGTTCAACAGAAGTGTCCTTACCAGACGTGGCACAGGTTGCGTGGCTTACCACCTGGAGCAGGGCATGAGGGGGCAAGGGCAAGCCGCCCAGCCGGAGAGATGAGTGTGCTGGCGTATTGAATCATCTCCTCATTGTTGGCTGGGTAAATGAAGATCCATCTGAGCCAGATGATTTCCACTTCACATTTGATATGCTGATGGTTTATTAGCGTATGGCACAGCTGTGGATATTTATAAGCATGTTTTCAGCCCAGCTCTCCACTTCAGGAGGTATTCATGAAAGCTGGCTCAGGTCCTCTCAACAGGAGCTGCACTTCTACACTAGCTTCCTCCCAGATTAATCTGCAGGGTGAACGTCCTCTTTACTGAAAACTCATTACAGTGTTTAGCTCAGGGATGATTTACAAGAGAATTTTGTGCTCTTTCTCTTGCTGTTGCGTGAGCGTGTACGCATTTGTGCAGGTGCATATGCTCCCTCATCCTCCTTCCCAAGCAGGTACACGTCAGTGATGTGATCACGTACGCACTGACACGCTTACACCCTATGTATCCCATCCTTATATATATATATATATATATATATATATATATATACACACACACACACAATATGTCCAAATGTTTGTGGGCACCACTTCTAATGAACGCATTAGAAGTACACTCAGCTTGTCTAGTCCCTGTAGAGAAGTAATGCCAATACAACAGGACTAGACATAAACCTGTTGGCACCATATCTAATGCCAGGCATGGAGGCCACAGATGTGATGTTCTTTGCTCCAGTACTTTTGGGATGAGGTGGTAGTGATCATCCAACATTCTGACCTCACTGACACTTTTATTTACATTTTGACCTCCCAATGTTGTGGTACCCAATCGACCCACCCATATGCTAGGGCTCTTCCAATCACTTGTAATATCTCTGACTAGGACAGGCTCCTCTGATGTACTTGAAGTCAGGCTCCACCTCTTATCCTACAGCTGCTGATACATCATCATTGGGCAGCCAACACACTCAGTGGAAGGTGCAGCTCTGATACATCAGCTAGCAGACACCTGAGCCAGTGGACATTGCATGGTTAGTAGTGATGGGGAGAGAGCGCCATCTACCCACCAGCATGACCAATTTTGCTCTCTCAAGCCCTGGCTGTCTATGGCAAGCAGCATGACTGGGGTTTGAACTCATCCTCTGATCATTGTGTCAGTACCTTCATCCCAACAGTTCACTTGAGACAGTCTTGTGGTTGAATGCAGTCAAATCCACACAGCAATGCTCCAGAATCTAGTAGAAAGTCTTCCCTGGACAGTAGAGACAGTTACTCAGAAGCAGGATCTCTCAGAAACAATGAATGAGCAGGTGTCCCAATACTTTTGTTCATATGCTGTATATAAACACACACTTTCAGACACACTTCTAGCTGCTTCTATGAAAGAAAGAGTCTCCTCTCTGGCTGCTTCCTGGAATTCTTCCCTCTTTTGAACGGTCCTGGCCCGCTGTGGCGGGAAGTGGACCTCGGGTCTCTATAAATAGACTTAAGTCCTTGCTTGATGGTGCTAACTTATTGTTGCTTTCAGGTTAGCATGATCAGCCCCTGTCTTTCTTGCAAATCTGACTTGGTTTGGAACCACCTGACACGTTAAAGCAGTGCCACACTACTGCTGCTGACTAGAATCGTGCGTTTGCTTCCCCATTCCAGCACCGGATGGGATCGCTTGAGTTTGCACCTTTTGTCTGCTCACACAATAGAAGGGCCCTTAGACAGCGAGCTCGGACAAGAATCACCGGAACAGACAACTGTGGACTCTCTAAAAATACCTTCTTTTCGTGTGAAGAAGACAAGACCTTTGCCTATGACTTTCAAGTCGTTTGGCTTCACTATGAGTTGTCAGAACACATGACGGACCAAAAGCAGACGTCTCACTTTACTGAGAAAGTCCTGGAGACTAAAGTCAAGAGTTTGTGTTTCATACAAGTAAACATACATAAACAATGAAATTGATATTGTAGTCTTAACATTCTGTACACTCCCCTCATCCTAAAGCTCAACAATGTGCCTTCTTCACTGATGTTTAACTTCCATATCTAATATACATGAATATGTCTTGGATTGAGTGTTTAATCAGTCAACAGCATTCAAAAAATGTTAAATTATTATTATTATTATTATTAATATTATTATTATTATTATTATTATTATTATTATTATTGATAACAATATTGTATAGGTGTAAACATTAATTTTAGGAAGAGTGCAGACAGATTGAGTTTAATCAGGGGACACTCATTTCATTACAACAGAACTTCCAAAGTTGTTTTATTTACTTAACATTATTATTATTATTATTATTATTATTATTATTATTTATTGATTTTTTATTAAAGGGATCACATAAACCTTATTTATAGGACGAGCCTAAGAAAGTAGTAAAAATGTGTAGACAGTGAGGTTTTTCTGGTGAACACAGTGGGGGGGGGGGGGTCAGAGTTTGCGCTTAACACAACACAAGTGTTAAAAACTTGCTTTGGTGATGATTTAGCTATGCTGCTAATAGGAGGGTAGAAGTTCACATTAGCTGTTATCTCCATTTCACACACTAAACACATCCTGACTGACTGATTACAACACTGTCAGACAAATCTGTATTAGTCTGATCAATGTCAGCTGATCAGTATTGCCAGTTGACAGTAACGAGGATATGTTGTGTGATTGTTGCCATGTCATTAGCATTCAGCTTACTTTAAAAAATGGACAGCCCCTCCCACCACTGGCTGTCACTGGATGCTAACTGTTGCGCAGTAGTGTGAGTAAGAGGTGCCATGCAACAAGACCCAGTGCCTGTGAGCCCTCACCTCATCGATTCAGACAGGCAGGACTGGAGTTAATTACCCACAACTCTCTCCTCCAGCAATCACTCACTCACTCTCTGCAAGCATCTCTCTCTCTCTTTCTCCCCTTTCCTCCATCCTGGGAGGTGTATGCTTTCAAGGCCACAATGTTTGTGGTAGCTGTGGTGCGGGGAAAATCAGAACTCACTGATCACTAATCTTAGTGGTTGAGTCAATTTGATTTTCTCCCCTTGTGCAGAGTAATTAAGGCTCCTGAAAAACCCTCCCCTTTTTTCTAGCCCCTCCCAGTCCAACCACACTCCCCAGTTCACCCCATATTCTTATATTATGTATTATATTGTAGTTTATTGTGCAATCCTTTCTTGTGGCTGATGGTTGCTTGCTTGATACCCTGCTAGGTCAAAACTGAAGTACCCTTGGGGCACCTAACCCTCAACTGCTCACCTGGCACTGTAGATAGGGGCTGCAAGATTTTATCCTAGAAAAAAGGAAACATACTTACATATATATTTAAGCTCTTCTCATAAATATCTAAAAATATATTTAGATTTTATATATATATATATATATATAATCAAAATATATTTTTAGATATTTATGAGAAGAGCTTAAATAAGCAGAGACACACATGTGAGAGTGACCAAAACCGCTATGCATATTTTCCCGCCAAAAGACGCGTTCTGTCATTCATACGGTAATTCCAGGCATAGCATTGGTGGGTTCCAGTGGCCACAAATCTGTGGAATCTGAACCAACAACCTGAGGTGATCTTGAACAAACGACGCCTCAGCTGATTGTTCGCACCTGTCTTTAAAATATTCAATGTAGGTTTAGTGACTTAGGAAAACAGAGAGTCACCTCACATTTGTATTTGAGGTGTACATTTACATGTACTTACAGTTTTCATTAACTATTAGTCTTTAATTAAATAGTTTTCACAGAGCACTGCTGTCCTGCACTGTTATCCACTGGAATAAAAAAAATTACAATATTGTGAAAAAGTTTGTTTAATTCAAAATCTTCATTTATATTCTTTACATGTAAAGTTAAATTTCAATTCTTTTTTTAATTGTTGTTATAAGTGCTTTATATGTTTTTAAGTGATGTCTTAAGATGTAAACCTGTAATTAATATAAAATATAAGACCTTAGGAATTACATTCTTAATAATATTGTGCGACTTTCACCTACAATTATAACCTCAACAATGCTGAAAACCACACTTTGTTGGGGTCATTCCTAAATTGTTCTTTGGGGTGATTCATCGACAGCATCACTTTTAATGACCCTTAAGTGTAGCGATGTGACCCCTGACACCGAGACCAAGCTGCACTGAAAACAAGTGCCAATTGCTGTGAATGTTTCTAACAGGAAAATGAAAATGAAGCCTCTGATGAAATATAAAGCGCCGGGTTATTATTAAGCAGCACAGAAACATTAACAAAGCCCTTGATTGCGTTTCACGGCACAACAGACGTGAGCCGCCCTTTTCCGCGAATTAACTTAACAATACCAGCATGACGTCATTGTGTTATTAGTAATTAGTGCCATCTAATGTATGGTGTCCCCTTATGACACACACACAAACACACACACACAATGAATAGAACAGAACACACATGAAGTTTAGCATTGTGGGCTGGGACGTGTATTCATTGTGCTGGACTTCAGAGGCTAGTGCACCCCCCTCTTCCTCTTAGAGGCAGTGGGTTAAAAATAATGTACTGCTCTCTGCTGAAGCAGAGAGAGAGAGAGGCAGACAGCCCGGAGCCAGAGGTCCTCACACACACACACACACACACACAGTCAGGCCTCAGGAAGAGCCCAGTGTGCTGATATACACACGCCTCCTCTGCCGCATATGGATTTTTTCTCTTTTATGAACGTCTCACTGGCCGAGGCCCCTAATATGCCCATAAATGTCCCGTACACAAACAGAAATAGATCGTCATCAGTTTACCCGAGGCCCATCCGCCCTCCGAGAGGAAATAAAAACAGATAGAGTGGCCCTGAATCCTTCTTCATCTCTTTGTCTTTCTTCTCCAGAATCCTCATGTATGCCGTGTAATACAGGCCGGGTGATGAGATGCAACATAATGCAGGTCAATGACAAACAAGTGTGATTACTTATGTAAAGGATGCTTTGCAAATGCAAGTTGTCACATTAATCTCTAATTAGCCCGTTAATATCACATTATTCCCCAATTATCACAGCATGTGATATTTTGGCCACTGGTCTGTGTGTGTAGACATTATATTTGACACTATATTCTCTCTCTCTCTCTCTTTATATATA
>BRDA01026969.1:0-12525 GCA_036984385.1 Crenuchus spilurus | reverse complement strand
TTTAAACTTTTGATCTGTGATTTGTGTTCTATTCTAAATAAAATATTAGATGTTGGCATCTCCACATCATTGCATTCAATTTTTATTCACAATTTTTTTAGTGTTCCAACGTTTTTGGAATCCGGTTTGTAGTAGAAAACCTTCCCTGTACAGAGACAGCTATGCCAACAAAACCAGGAAAGATCCCTGTAAATATGCTTGATTTTATAAGCAATGTATGATCATGAGCAGAATCCGACTGCTGATGATTTTAAACACCTCAGTGCACCGACCAAAATTATCCAGCCAACAGTGTCATATGACTGCCAGTGAAGGACTACGGAACCAACACAAACTGTGCAGTAACAGATGAGATATTGTCTCTGACTTTACATGTACAAGTTGGACCAATTGATGTGTCTTTGGAGTGGACAGTGAGACAACATAATGTCTCCAGAAGGTCTGCTGTGCCTGATCCTTTTGTACCACACACACTAATACACCACCACACAGTGTCACTGCAGTGCTGCAAATGATCCACCACCCAAATTATACCTGTTCTATAGTGGTCCTGTGGGTGTCTTGATCATTGAAGAACAGGATAAACGGAGGCTAACAAAGAGAAACAGATTGCTTACAGTCTGTAACTGTAGTAGTTTGACTCTTTGTATATATATGTTCCTGAACTGACTGGTCTGACTGATCTGGATGGATGGATGGATGATATATAGCATTATATATATGTATTATCATTTCTATGGTTTCATTTCTGACTGGTCTGACTGATCTGGATGGACGGACAAACAGACAAGTCAGAAATGAAAAACCCCACACTGCATCTTTATATCATCTATCTATCCATTGACAATGTTGTAAAATTGTATTCATTTAATTCAATTGTATTTAAAATAAATAAATAAAATAATGAACTGAACTCAAAAATAGAAGCATTTCCCTAGTGGTCTCAGACTTTTGGAGTCCAGTCAAGCTCTTTACACATATGTGTTAATTTAAGAATATTATTAGTGTCATTAAGAATATTATACATATGCATTATTTTACTTTAGATAATGTCAGAATAACACCACGTGTAATTCTAAGGTAATGAACAGAGTCAAAATTAATCAGTAAATGACAATAATAAATACACCAGCAGTTTTGAGAAACTCCATGCTGAGTGATACACATTTAACTGATGCTGGAATCTTCAATGTAAATCATAACTGCTCTGCCGCCACCATGTGGACCACTTTAGCATGACAGACCCTGGTAGAGTCTTAACAAATGTGTCAGGAAAATCAGGCATTAGTATTCCTGTGTTTAATATAATCATTAAAGATCATAATTTCTCCAGGTTTCAGCATGAACGAATCAATATAAATCTTTTTACATGGACTTTCAAGGTTTTGTTGACACTTTCAGTCTATCCAGCATTTTCTAATTATGATGCCTCTCAATCAATCAATCAATCAATCAATCAATCAATCAATATAGCTTCATTGGTATGACTGTGTAATTACAGTAAGAACTGAGAGCAGGATCATTATGTGGGCTTAAAATATAAGTACAGTACTTCTGTTTAACATGAATCACAAGTATGTTCTACAGTATATAACTATATTATGTGTCACCTCATCAAACAGGAGACACTTATTTGTCTGGAGATTGTGACAGTGAAAGGGCAATTATTCACCTCTTCGTTCTCACAGTGACCATGGCAGCATTTCGACTGCATTTGGCATATATATCAAGTAGTTTTTCTTTTCATTAATGACTCATTTATTCAGGTCTAAGAAAAGTGAATCAAATACAGATGGAGTATTCACAATTTTGCACAAAATAATTGAAAACATCTTACTTTATGATGTAAAAGTGTCTCACCTTGTGTACTGACAAAAGAGAAACAGGTGAGCCAAAACCTCTCACTCTCTAGTACCATTACACCACCCTTATTTCATCCACTTCATTCTGCCTCAAGTGGCATTTGCATTATGAAGCATGTAGGCAGGGCTACCCAGCATGGTTAACTGAATAGAAATGAAAAGCCCCGTACTGCAGAGATATCTATCTGTCTATCTTTCCCTCCATCCATCCATCCATCCATTGATATTTTATTTATGTGAACTCAGAAGGCTAAGTACAATTATTGGACATTGGTAAAACAAAAACAGAAAAGCTAAATCAACTGAACTTTTAGGTATTCTAACTTGATATTTCAAGTTATGTTAACTTTAGTTTTCATTGCACATTAGTATTTTATAAGTATATAAGTATGTTTAAAGGGAACTGCTTTCCTCAATTTTTTAAGTAAATTAAACTTATCCAGGCTTACAGTGTATTAATAAAGTTTAATAGAGAAGAAAAATAAAGAGCCAGTGTGTTTAACTATATGACACACTGAGATTAATCATGATTTTTTAATTATTTGACAGCCCTATATAATATATTATATCATTTATATATTTGGAATAGTCTTTCTTTCTTTCTTTCTTTTTTGTCTTTTATATTTGTAAACAAAATAGACTAGTAGTTATGATCGTAACAGTAGTCTGAACAGACATGTAAACATTAAGCTATTAATCGTGAGCGATTCCGTCACCTGCCACTAGGAGTCACTAGCCAGCTTGAGTGCAGAGATCACTGCTAAAACTGCAGAGAAAAAGAGGTGGTGCCATTAATTTGATATATGAGCAAATTAGGAGCTCATTCACAAAACAAATTATACTTGCAATTCAAGGTTCCACTGTATAGGGGAAAATGTCTGTAAAGATTATTTTTTTAAAAAGGCAAATGCACAAGCCTTATGTCATCATTCAGGCAGCACTCAATACAGAAAGTATAAAACAGCAGTTATTCCTCTGCTCTTAATGATGCAGCATGCAGACAAGTCTCAACATTAACTACGGATGACTTGCAGGGCCAAATAGAATTTTTGATATTCAATTTTTGATTCGGGTTAAATTGAAATCGCATTAACAGGTTATTATCATTAACTTCGACAGCCATAACATTATATATAAATGATAATTGTCATTCCTTTCTAGTATCTTGTTAAATGTAAGATTTGGTATTAAGTTAGCCAATCGGTAATGTGTGAAGTCTCTGAAGTCTTGACCAGCATAATAGCCTGACACAAATTATAACTTCATACTGTTAGCATATAACATTTTGCAAGTTTTGCAAGATTTTTACTTTCATTGCAATACTCTGCCTACTTTTTAGATTTTCTTCCGAAGCCATTCTCCATTAGGCTACTTTGTAGAGTGTTAAAAGAGAAAACGGGGACTGGTGAGAAACACAAAGAAGCTGAAGAGAAAGAGAAAAGCAGTATTTACTGCATGTGCGTCTGAAATTCACTATTTACACGGAAGCTGCTGGAAAGGCCTGGCTGTTTTGGGGCTTGTTCTTCATGCATGGCTGTTGATAGGCCGGTGTTGAGAGTAAACAGAAGGTTGCAGTAGCCCAGCCAGCTCAGCCGGACACGCTCGCACCTCCACTCATTAATAAACTAATTGATCATTTTGTTTCACATTAACTCTGTGTGTTCAACTAATCTGTGCTGCTGTGTTAACTAGCTGCAACTTTTCTGTCGAAATGATGGACGAACTGGGAAAAATCACAATCAGCTCAACTGCTGTCACCTACGTGTGAAATCGTGCAATTTTACCACCTGCAAGATCGCAAGCTTAAAGAGTCTCAAACAGACTTTCAAAATATTTATAATGTATTTTATTCAGGTAATGTCAATTTCTGTCTGTTTAGAGTTGTATCTTGACAATGGCACTGGAATCCCTGAACTCGCACTGAATTCTTGGGAAAACAGGGACGACTCAATTTCCTGAGAGTAAAAAAAAGGTTTCATTGAGAAGTTAGCCGGGATGTGTCATTAGCATACAGGGCTCGTTTAGAGAGGGGCCTTAGCCTTGTGCTCTTTTCATCCAGCTTCTCCCCCGCGTTAGAAGTCATTGTGTGCTCCATATGAAACCCTTCACAAAGCCTCAATTGCTCTGCTCTACTTCAAACGCTAGTAATGAATGCTAATGACTGCAAGATAGAGTGGCAGGGCAGGACTCTACAAATAAAATGCAAACACCAGACTTTTACAATCCCCAGCTTTAGTTTTAAGGGCGTTTAAAAATCCCTATCTTTGGTTTTTATGTTCTTTTTCATTCAACAGAGGAAGAAGTTTCTTGTTCTAGGTTGAGATCAAAACCAGTGCCCTATAGCCTACTATGCAAGTTTTAAGGAAGCTGACCTAATTGAATGAATAGCTTACCCTTTAGTAAGCAGTGTATTTCATTTGTGTTCAATTCAAAACGATAAATGGTTCTAATTTATATTAATTGCATGTAAAGAATCATTTCAAGCATTTTTTTGTTTTTAATGTCAATCCTTTTGACTTATAGCTCATGAAAATCAGAAATCCAGAATCTCAGATTATTAAAACAGTTTGAGTAAATTGCTATTCAAACAGTATAAACATTAAAACTAAAAAGGTTTCAAATGTAATTTTATGTGTATTTTTTATCTTTTTAAAATTAAATGGTGAACACAAATGAACGTTTTCACAATATTCTATTGTTGGACATGAATTCAGATAACATAAGATAAGCTGATAAGATAAGATAATTCAAAGTGTTACAGCAGCAACAGTGGACAGTGAAGTATGTAATATGAAGAGGTATTAAAAGAAACTCTTAGTAAATACTATAATCAATATGTACATGAATATATTAATGACCTTATAGAAATATTGTTCAAATTCATATATGGGATTTGCTTACACAAAGTGTATAATGATGATGATGATGATGTGTGTATACTAGGTTTGTAGTAGGCCATGAACCAAAATCAAATGCAGAGGACATTTCTTCATTTTGGTGACCACAAGATCCCCACAATGTTAATAATTAAATTAAAGTGAATACATGTTTTAAGGTTAGGATTAGGGTCACTGTTAGGTTTAGACTAGTAGTAGTTACGGTTAAGATTTGGATTAGTCTGCAGGAAATGAATGGAAGTCTATGTGCCCACAATTTCATTTGTGTGTGTAGGAGAAGGAGTTTGATGGTGAAGAAGATGATGCAGTGGTGAGATGTAAGTGATGAGCCACAGCGCTAATACTGCTGGCAGGGGGTGCAGACTGGAGCTCTTTGGGGGGAGTAGAGGGGAGAAGTGACTAATTGGAATGGTGAGCTCCCCTCCCCTTTCCTTGCTGTTCCTGTGGTTTTTCTCAGGGTCTCCCCCCTGCTGAATCTCCCAGCCCACTGTGGGATTACATTAGATCACATCAGAGATGCTTTGTCCTTCCATAATCAAACACACACACAAAGGGATGAGTTCAGCTAATCAAACTTGTAGACAGGAAAAGAACTGTGGAGAGACACTGTGTGTGGACAATAGGATATGAAGGAATGAAGAAAGGATATTTATCTCTGTTTCACTGCATCTCCATCTATTCTCTATCTTTACTCAAAAAGTATTCTGTAAAAATATAAACAATTTAAAAAAGCACAAGAACCAGGCATGGCAATGAACCATTTTACATGTAGTATTCTTTAATTTGATGGATATGTTGTTTTTAGTTCCATATAAAACAAAACAAACCTACAAACAAAAAACCGCTACATATAAAAGGTTTTGCTAATTCTGTGATGCAGCTTTAAACCATGAAAGACAACACTATTTAAGTAGCTTTGCCCCTTACTATTTTACATGAAACATTAAATTGTAATTTAAATTGAACTGAACTAAGTAGTCATGTAAGTTTTTTTATATGGACATCAGGTTAAAGGGAACATCAAATATGTTTACATATTTCTGCATTAATTAACTATTATTAAAGAGTACTTCAAAGTATTCTGATGTGATAAGTGCCATTCTAGACAAATATGTATTTTAAGATGAGGTTTTTTATTTGTATTTTAAATATATATTGGCAGAAAAGCAAAGTTTTGTGCACCTTATGTCATATAGTTTCAAAGATGTTTCACAATCCTTTCACAATCAATAAAGTGTGTAATTTCATCAAATGTGTCCAAACATTTGCATTCAACTTAAAACATGTAACTATTAAAAATTCACAAATTTACATTCAACTATATGGAATGTGTTTTAAAATAGAACCCAAAGAAAGCCACTGCTTAACCACCATTTTACTATACAATAATAATAATAATAATAATAATAATAATAATTTCCATTTATATAGCGCCTTTCAAGAAACCCAAGGACGCTTAATTAAACATTAAACAGAGCACATATGTAGGTTTACTGGTTATTTTGGATAATAAATCAAATAGCTTTGTTCGCATTGCAGTCCTCATGAGCCCTGGTTCCTATGATTACTATTGTAAAAAAATCTGAGACCTCTGTAGATTTCTCTTCATTACACCATTTCACATTAAGCCATTCTGATTCACTTTGTGACTTTCTTCTCAACACTGAAAATTGATAAAATTGTGTAATTCTTATTTAAACTGTACACAAAACAATATTCCATAACCACCCTCTCTTAACCCTCCCTTCTATGTGTGTTTCACAGAGCTGCTACAAGTGCCTGTTTAAAAGGGATTGAGGATTAATGGAAGACTACAGGCCTTTCTGTCAGTGCTCTCCTAATAGGCTTTATTCAGTTCTAAAGCCAATAATCATGTGAAATGTGACCTGCACACCATTAAGAGCCAGATGACCTATCAAACTCACTGTATTTCTAGTCACCAACTAAGCCATAGTCGTAAACTACTTTTTAGTTGTGATTTGCTAGAGAAAGTGGTTTATAGACTTAAGCCATGTACTGAAATAATTTGTTGTATTGCTCTCAGTGTATGCTGGATAGTTCATTAATCTGGCTTATGCAAGGTTTTCCATGATCCATGAATTCATTATTATAGTTTCATTAATCATGGGGTAGGAATATGTAAATAGCTGTGAATACTGTACATTTGTATTTTCCTCTTCACCAGACTAAAAGTCACCCATCAAAAGCCAGGAGATTTTTTTACTTTATCTTGCCAGTTTATTTAATTACTATACATTTAAATTATTTGTTTATTTTTTAATATTTAACCAAATTTGTATAAGCCCGCATTCACTATGTTAATTTACCTTTGAGTAAGGACTGTCCGTCACTACAAAAAATAAAAATGTGAGTTTCTTTGTTTACATTTTTTCTTTTTCTACTTTAATGTACTTTCATATACAAGTACTTATGAGCCATATTGGTCCTATACGTCCACTTTTTTGTACCTATAAGTTCAGTTAAGAACAACTTCTCAGTACCTTTCCAGCTCTTTGGATAATGTAATCAACCTTTCATAATTTTGCACCACAGATTACACCACTGGTTAGATTATGCAAAAAGTGGAGCTTTGGCTTCTACACAAATGAACCTGCAGGCCCATTGATGCAGTTTGAGCTGTGAGATGACCAATGAGCTGCAACAGATGGAGTATTCATATAGCTCACCACCTTTGATTATTTCATTACTCTCATCTTTGCCCATTTGATTCCCCATTTTGTATTGTGTTGTACCTATAATTGTCACTCATTGAGTGAGTCCCTTTAGCTTCTATGTAGTCTTTCCTTCAAGGATTATCTGGATTAAGAAAGCAGAAAAGAAACATTGTGACAAGTATGTTAACTAATAATTGCTGTGTTCTTAGTGAAGGATTACTAATCCAAACTAATCACGATCGTCAGGCCTGCAGCTGCACAAAGCCACCATGCTAACAGGCTTTATGCTTCAGTGTGCTATGGAGAACACAACTAGCAGTGTCATGCCTAAAAGCTCTATAATATATATATATATATATAACTTTCTCTTTTATAGATTATAAAATCTATAAAAAATTTTATAGATGTCATCCCTGATAAAATTTAAATTATGTTCTGCACATTTTAGTGCACAGTTTCAGAATTTTCCACATTGACAAATTTACATTTACATTCTTTAATGTGCAATAACCTTTACACAGGCCATTTTAATGTTTTAGTTGTTCTCCAAAATGTTAGAATATTAATATCTTGAACCTAAGATTTTTCATGTATTGTCTGGTCATCCATTCCTGCATTTCAGGCCTGTAACACATTCTTAAAAAAAATGGAATGGTTGGAATTTACCAAATTGTTGCCAGACCTTTCACAACACAAATGTTTTTTTTTTCACTGAAGACAGCAATCAATGAAATGTTTCAGGTGTTATTTTGATATTTTAAAACCATCTACTGAGGCTAGTCCAGTACCCATACCCTCTTCTTCCACAGCCCTGCCTTTGTAATCTGTGAAAAAGATGTGCTGGCAAAGATGTCAGCTTGAAGGTATAATGTGGATCTAAAATCTATACTTTTCTGCATTAAAGTTTAAATCTCTCTATCTTTTCTGCATTACAGTGAAATTTAAAGTGATATGTGTGAATGTAACTATGATAATGCTTGACAAAGGTTTGCCAAAGTAACCCCTTGCCCTTGTTGTATCAGCAATTGAAAAATGCCATTTTGGAAAGTGCCACCTGCAATCATGCTGAGATTGAGCTTGTGCCCTTGTCTTTTACCCACTGAAATTTCTCAGATTCATTGAATTGTTTAATGCAATTATGCACTGTATAGATATAGAAACAATGTTTTTAAACATTTCAGTAATAATATGAAGTAAATATTATGCATTTGTTATTAAATTGGAGATCCTCTGCCCATCTTTGCTAATCAAAAACATGATTTGTACCAAATAAATCACCTGTTGACCACACTCAATATATTTTTACTTCTTTATTATTCCTAATTTTATCTTAATCTTAATTTGCCCCTTTTTGGAATTGATTGCTGGACTAAAATGCAGCAATGGATGTATATTAACAAATGCAAAAGTTGACCATACATAACATGAAATTTCATACTGTCTGCTATTAAATAAAAGTAAAACTAAGAAACCATGGATATAAAAAATGGCATTTACCATGCTGTTGTAAGAATGATGAATGAAATCCTGAAGTTTGTTTATTGTAGACTGTTGAGCTCACTAAAATCAGAAGAATATAGTGTGCGCAGAGATGCCCGAATGTTTGCCTAAGATTTAACGAACTATGTAATGATTTATACTGATCTTTCTAAGGAATTACCTTATTTTTCTTATACTAAATTATTGCTATAGATTATTCATTCTGCACTCATGAGTGGACTTATGCTTCAGATATTTCGGTAAAATATTTACTTTGAAAAAGTCACTAAACCTGGTTGATAATGTTCACCATTTGGACAGGCCTATAAGGTGACAACTACATGAGACATATTGTTTTATCTCTTTTGAAAATGCACCTCCCTAACCCCCCGTTTTACATTTCATGACTATATTGAAAGAATTAGTACTTGTTCATATTTAAAAATATATTTATTTAATTTCATCCATACAAATGTGTACAAAAAGAAGAAAGCATACTCTCATAAGAGCAATATACAGAAACGTCTTAAATATATCTATTAATTAAATATATTTTTTCTTACAAAAGGCGATGCTACTCTGTCTGTAGTAGTCCAAATATGTACAAAACGCAATGTTTGATGAAGGTCTTTTTGTTCTCAGTCCAGTGAGTCGTCGATGTCCACTTCCACTTCTGAGTCCTCAGTGAAGTCGTGCTCATCTTCATCTCCCTCATCCTCACGGCCCTGAGAACCGGGGCTTTTGGGCGGTACTGCCAGGCCCAGTTTGGCCAGTTTAGCTTGTTGTTGCTCCAGGCTCTGCTTCCTCCACTTGATGCGTCTGTTCTGGAACCACACTTTAACCTGCAGATGAGAAGCACGGTTAGATTAAGGATGATCTCACAGATGGTTTGAGTGGTGCTCTGCTTGTTTTTATAACCCACCTGCGCCTCTGTGAGCTGCAGTGCTGACGCCAGCAGGAATCTTTCGGATCCCACCATGTACTGCTGGCGCGCGAACTCTTTCTCCAGGCGGGAGAGCTGCTCGTTGGTGAAGCTCGTGCGCATCCTCTTGGACTTGCCAGCTTTATGCTTGTAGTGCGGTAGCGCGCCTGTTTTAGCCAGAACTGCATCTGTTGGACAAAGAGGAAGATGGAAATATGAATTTCATTATAGATGCAGCATTGAATTGGAATTTTGTTCATTTCGACTGCGAGTCTGGGCTTTGGCTTAGATTTAAGCTTAGCCTAGTTCTGATCTGGAAAATCAGTGTTTAGTTCTTACCTTGTGTGTAAACAGTTCCTCTGCAGTTGGAGTGATAGCTGAATGGCGGGCAGCAGTAGACAGGGAAACCGGGCTGAGCGTGCAGGAAACTCGGCGTGTACATGTATGGCAACGGGGGGCACACAGGGAGCACTCCGCTGGGGCTGTGCCCAATCCTAAAGGAGTCAGTTCTGGCGCGCTCCGACTGCTCGGGTCTGGCCAGTAGCGCGTCAATTGTGAAAGATTTCCCCACTTGCGGTTTGGCTGCGGTGTCTGTGCAGTCCGCCTGTCCATAAGGTGCCTGACCTGGCTGCATATTGTCCTCTTGGAGTGGAACAAAAAATCAAAGAAAAACGGAAAAAAACCAGAAGAAGCACAACTGTATCCGTTTCTAAGCTGCTGCTCTTCAGTGAAGAGGAGTAGCAATGATGCTTTGGAGTGGCTGGGGTGGCTTTTTTATACACGCCTCCAAGTACAAGGTGTCAAAGACCCCTCCTTCACCCTCCCCTTTTCGGGCCTTTGTCTTTCAAAGTAGCAGATGAGTGAAACGAGCGGCTCTACAAGGGATCCAATTAACTGATGGAGTTGTAACAAGCTGAGATTGTCAAATATCCTAATGGTACTTTGCTCTCTGTGCCCCCGGAGGTAGCCCGGGAACGCAAAGGGGGAGGGGTGGAGGGGGGTTTCAAGGAGCAGGGGGTCCAGATCTCCTCCAGATTCCTGCATGGCTGTGCTGGAGAAGTGCATTCACAGAAAGAGAGAGCATTCAGCTCCAGCAAATCATCTTATTTCGTGTCTGAGGAATCAAAGCGCGCCGCCAAATGCGCCACACAGCGGAACAAATACCCTGACATTAGAAGGAGGTAAAGAGAAAACACCACTACAGACTCTCCTAATCATGTTGAAGCCCTGTCTGCAGACCTGTGTCTCAATAAAGCGCTCATCTAAATGAACACGCAGATGTTTATCGATTCTTCTGATGGAGAGTCAGCTGCGTTTTATTTGCTTAAAAATTGTGATCTGACCTGGGACACCTGATGTTTAGTGTGTTATCTCACAGCTCAGTATCAGTCTCCAGGTGTCAGATGAGAGTCGCAGCTTTTCTGTTCAAACACACTGATCAGCTCTCCTCCCTCACCATAATGCCCAGGTGTTGGGTTTTGCAGGTTCTGGATGGTGCTGCTTTCGGTAGTTTTGTTGTGGATTATGGCGATGCGTGCACGAACATTTGTTCTGAATTGATTTGATTCAAATGTGTGATTTCCACATGAATATCAAAATTACATAATAATTTAAGAACTGTGTCAATTGAATTTTAATCAGTTGTATCGCTGATTATAGAGTCCTTCTTGTGAATGACCTACAATTTACAATGTAATATACACCGTTGAGGCTTAAACTAGTAAGGTCAGGTATGACAGAGTAGGATTAGATTTGGCAACAAATCCTAAAAAAATGCTTGTGTGAAGGGCTGGAAGCCGGTGGGCTTTTCTTCTGGACAGCTCTTCATGGCCACAGGCTGATGATGTCTTGGAGAGTGAAAGTGGAGGGCTACCTGAAGTGGGGACTAAAATATGTAAATGCTCTCGGCGTGATAACGGTTGAGAGTAACATGTTAATAAACAGAGCTGACCTGGCCTGGGTGGTCGGCCTGTGGCTGTTTGCGCTCTTCATTAGGCGCAATGGTGTCAGGCCTCTGCGGTAATTAGACAGCGCCCGGCTCAAAGGCACAGACCTGCGCCTGTGTTTGACTGCGGTTTAGCGAGGTCCTTACAGTGGCTTTGACCCACAGCGATGAGCTGCAGAGTTTGCAGAGCTGCCCCGTAATCCCCGTTCTGAAAGAGACACTGTTTGCACTAAGACAGTGTAAGAAAGCCGCTCACTTCCTTTAGTGAAGTCATTGCTTTTCATCTGCGCCGTTTCATGTCCTAAATGAGAGTCAGTAATGAGAAAGTCTTCAGCTCAGCCCAGATTTCCTTTACACAACCTTACAGCGGTCTAGTTCCCTAATGACATCTGTGAGGATTTTATAGTCAAAGCATTAGTAAATGGCCAAAAAACTATTTTTTGTTCACAAATAAATTTGAAAATCTAATTTATGTTATAGTCATTATATGTAAAATGACATTTCAAGCTGTTTTTACTTTAATGTGGAGACTGTTTGAATATTTACCAAAAATCAAAATGAAATACTAACCATTTGAGATGAGCTAAAATGGTGATCAACAGCAAAACAAACAGACTAAAATGTACATTTATATGTAATGAATATAAACAAATGTATGTCAGTTTATTTTATACAATAATGAACAATGAATCCCTTCATGGTATTGTTACAGATAAACAGATGAATGTGGATGAGTGGATATATA
>BRDA01026966.1:12500-23354 GCA_036984385.1 Crenuchus spilurus | reverse complement strand
TATATATATATATATATAACCATTATGCCTAAGAATGAATAAATGTTTTTAAATGGCTGCTTTAGTAGTTTCTGATTTATGAATTGATCCAAAATTAATTTCATTTAAGTTGATTCAAATGAATGCATATTTAATTAGATTATATTTCACATTTAAACCCACAATTCCTGAAAACAAAAATGTTAGTAATCAAATGAGGACGTTTAATGATCTCTGTAGTAGGTATTCTCCACCTGTTGTCTTTGGCCTTAAGTGTTTGTAAATATAAAATATAGCAGTGTTATCTTCTTCTAGCAAAATCTGAGCAAGGACACATATTAGGTCGTAAAAATACTTCACAGCAGCAGGCAGAGCGTAAATACATTGTGGGGTTGTTTACGTTTTTGTTTCCCAACCGTATTCCGACAAACACTTCCTCATATCTTGCGATTGGCTGGTATTGTTTCTCTAACGCCTTCTTTTGGCGGAATATTGGTGTGTATTACCTGTTAGCCTATCAGAACGCAGATGGTGCTGAGTCTGCCGGAAAACAGGTGGGAAATAATTATGTGTACATTCTGAGCGGTTCAGTAAATGTGCCATGAATATGAAATGAGAGAGAGTCGCTTTACAAAAAAAAAAAAAATTTAATTACATTTTTTTTAATTTTTAATTTTATAGTGTATTACTAGTTGAATGAATTTTTTTTTTTTACAAAAATAGTCAATAAAACATAATAAAAATAATAATGAAATAATACAACTCTAAAAATATTTTTTATTAAAACATAATAAAATAATAAACATAATAATAGTAATTCGTTGCCAAACATGAATTATAGCAATTGTCTTTTTTTTTCTAAAACTTTCCAGATGATTAACACCAATCATATCACTAAAGGAACAGTATGTAGTTTCCAGCGACATCTAGTGGTTTAGTTTCCATATTGCAACCAACTGAACACTGTACACAGCCCCTCCAGATGTCATAAATTTTTGATACTACTGAACGCGATGTCTAATAGCAGCTTTACAGCTAGTGATATGTCAAGTGGTAAGATTAATTTTAATTAGAAATTTAGGAAACGTAATATGCAAAATTATCATAGCTACAATGCAGACGAAACATATTTTCTGCACTTCAGTAGTGCTATTGTAAACGTCAGCTGTTTTCTGTACAAACACAAGATAATGTAACAGTAAACGCATCAACTGCTTCACTGTAGACAGATAATGCAGGCAGGATACACATTTTTCTCTAGTCAAGGTAAGTTTGCCATTCTCTGAAGAAGGCACTTCAGCCGATAACAGTTCACACAACAAGCTCATATTAGCTAAGCTTGCGAACTAGCGCGCAGCTACCAATCTCCCATTCCACCTTAAATGCTGCAGTAGTGTTCAGCTCCGATGCGCTACAGTGTCCTGCAGCACCATTTAAAGGCACAGTATGTAGTTTCCAGCGACATCTTGTGGTTTAGTTTCCATATTGCAACCTATTGAAGACATTTTCCACAGCCCCTCCCTTCCAAACATGAAGGAGTCTCTGTGGTGGCTATAAGATCTCATATATCTTTGATACTCCAGAACGCGGTGTCTAATAGCAGCTTTAGAGCTAGTGATATGTCAAGTGGTAAAATTAATTTTAATTAGAAATTTAAGAAAGGTAATATGTAAAATTATCATAGCTACAATGCAGACGAAACATTTTGTGCACTTCAGTAGTGCTATTGTAAACGTTAGCTGTTTTCTGTACAAAGTAAACGCATCAAACTGCTTCACTGTAGATAGATAATGCAGGCAGGATACACATTTTTCTCTAGTCAAGGTAAGCTTGCCATGCTCTGAAGAAGGCACTTCAGCTGATAACAGTTCACACAAGCCCATATTAGCTAAGCTCGCGAACTAGCGCACAGCTACAAATCTCCCGTTCCACCTTAAATGTTGCAGCAGCGTTCAGCTCCGATGCGCTACAATGTCCTGCAGCACCATTTAAGGTGGAATGGGGGAAAAACACTACGCACACGAATCTTAACAAATAAACCAAAAAAACTTTATTCTTGCTTCTCCTCCGTGTATTTCTTCTTATTGAAGTGTATGTTTATTTCTTCATCTTCTCCTGTTTTATGTCAGCCAACGGTAAAACAAAGCTACAGCGCCATCGAATTTGATTGGCCAATTCGTCATTACAACACAAATGGTTTTTCAGCTTGCTAGCCTCCTTTTTCCTTTTCGAACTACTGTAGAAACATGGCAATGCAACATGGCGGCCTCAGTCGGTGTTCAACCCGCGACCAATGTAGATATAAACAGCTTATTCTAAGGTAAAACAATCAAACAACTTCTTAGTTTATAATGATTAGATGTGTTTTTAATCATTTTTATTAGTGATTATCTTAAATTCTGCTAAAAGATAACCCGAAATATTACATACTGTGCCTTTAAAACCTCTTTCATATTTCTACACTTATTGTCTTTTTTATCAGCTCCACTGACCACATTGTTCCTCCACTTGTTCCTCTAGTATTTCACAGGACACTGTTTGCTGGGTAGTTTTGGTTGTTGCATGTTTTTCACTCCAGCAGTAGCACTGGAAGATCAGCAGCTCAATTGTGTCTGATTCACTCATACCAGCACAACACAGACTAACATACCACCACCACATCAGTGTCACTGCAGTGCTGAGAATGACAAAAATAATACCTTCTCTGTGGTGGTCCTGACCATTAAAATGGGTTTAAAAGGAGGTTACCACAGTATACAGAGAAACCGATGGACTACAGTCTGTAATTGTACAATGTGCATATATGCAGTAAGTGTACCTGATGTTATAAGTGGTCAGTGTAGAACAATTGGGAATTAAACCCCTTCATATTGTACACTACAAGCCTGAAGTTCATCTATCCATCCATCTTCTTAACCACTTAATCAATTTCAGGGTCCTGAGTTAATGAAATAACAGCAATTATTAATATGATGGTGATTAATATTTCAAATAATTATGCATTTGAAATGCTGTATTAGTTGTTTTGAGACAGAACACCCACTCTAAGTTCCTATGAAACATGGAGATCACAGTTAGAATATTGAAACTATTTTCTGATAAAGTTGTTTTTATATTTTATGAGTTGATTTTCTGTGGAATAGGTTTCCTATGAAAAAAGTGGAAATACCTGTTCAAAAGCTATTTCTGGACTGTTGGAGGTTTCAAACAAACAACAAAAATGACATAAAGAGTACAATTCAAAAATACCATGTTCATTTGTACATTTATATTCAAATTTGGATATAAGCAGGTTTGAAAACATTTATGTCTAATACGTAATGTAAATTTCAATTTCTCTATTCTCTATGTTATTCATTGTATCACAGACATAAATCACAAAAACGGTGTGTGTGTTTTGGAACACAACCATTCATATACAAATATGTAAGAAGTTTATTTTTATCTTTTGTCCAAGTTTTGCATTTAAACTAATTTTTCACCTGTAAACAATATTTCCACCCAGATGTAGTCAGTGAAATAGCACATTTTTGAGTCAAAACTTACCTAGTTAGTTTAGGACATTATGTTACTAAGTTTAGGAAGGAAACAGCAAGGCTAATGTTCCTAATAAACACCAGAACTGTTAGGACTCCCAAGCATGTTTTGGAATCCACTTTATGGGCTTACGTATATGGAAAAACAGGTTAAGAAACTTTCCAGAGAAAATGAAAACTATGTAGCACATCATGTCATCATTCATTGTTATATCCTGTTGTGAATCTGATTTTTCTGCACTATTCAAGGGAACTCTGCTCATTTAAAAGGAAATACTAACTTGCAACACAACAGATACATGATTGTCAGGTTATTATTTGAGTTGTACTAACTGCATAACGTCACTAACTGAGCAAACAGACATGCAGTTACAACTATTGTCATTCTGTAGTATCGTATATCCGGGTCAAACAGACTGTCAGTGGCAGGATTCTCAGTTAATGAGTGAGACTGCTGTTTGCAATGGTGGGGTAGACTCTCTCAGTGAAGGTAAACAGACCACCAGTTCCATTACACATACTGCAGTCAATTCCTTCTGCTCCGAGTTGGGTTTTCCTGAGGTTGACACCAGACCTGCTGCTCACTTACATTGGACTAAAGCTCTAATGCCACTGCATTTTAAATTATGATACCTAACATGGATGCAATGATCACTATTATTAATATCATTATTGTTTTATACTATAGCACAATGTCAGATTTAACTAAGGATGTAAATCTGTGTCAGTAGTTTGATCAGAGGAGGATGGATCCCCTTTGTGAGTCTGGTTCCTCCCAAGGTTTCTTCCTCCAGCCTTGAGGGAGTTTTTCCTTGCCACTGTTGCCTTCGGCTTGCTCACATCGGGCTTAGATTCAGTTTGTTTGATATTAAATATGTAAAGCTGCTTTGTGACAACGCCCATTGTAAAAAGCGCTATATAAAAAAATTTTGATTGATTGATTGAAGAGAAGAGTGTAACTGAGAGGGTCACAGAATGATCTTAATTATCTTCTGTCCCAGTCCAAGTGAGCTCTGATACTGTGAGGCTCTGTTGAACTTGGGCCAATGCACACCAGAGGACTATCACACATTCCACATACAGCTGCCTATAAACTCCTCTTCTCTGTGTGGACTCTGTTTACACCCCCAGAACCCAGTCTTCACACTTTTAATCCACTGCATCCCAACAAGGATTCAAATTCCTCAGAACTCAGAAGGATCTGATAAAAGTCGGACATCTTAGGTTATCATGATAGCTTCCTGATAGAGTTCAGAGTCACTGGAACAACATAGATTAAGATCAAAAACACAAGGAAATGAGTGAGACATCTTAATCATGATGATCTGCATTCTGTTGGCCTTACTGTTGCTACTGTAGATTGGTCAGAATACTGACAATTATCCCACTCAAACTAACATCAAACCATAGTAAACAATTTAAATTTTGTAATTTTTTATGTAGTCTTGTAATCTAACATTAACATTATCAGTTAACATTAACTTGGTAGCAAGCTCATTATTGTTATTTCCATGCAGCTTTGTTTTGTACTGCAAAAATTGGTAGCATATCATTTTAAACTGGAAACTCAACATTTTGACCACTGGTTACCTGTCTCTGAACACATACGCTATAAAATCCTGCTGACCTATAAGGCCTTGTATGGATTAGCTCCACCCTGTCTTTCTGCTCTCTTACAGCTTCATGCTCCTCCGTGTTCACTTAGGTCCTCTGATTGTGCTCTTCTTGCTGTTCCAAGGTTTAGGCTGTCCACTATGGGTGGCAGATCTTTCAGTGTTACTGCCCCTACCCTCTGAAATGCCTTGCCTCTCTCTCTTAGATTTTCACCCTCTCTTCATATGTTTAAATCTAATCTAAAAACCTACCTTTTCTCTACTGCTTTTCATTCTCTCTACTGTTTTTGTTTTCATTTCATTATTGTAAAGCATCCTTGGGTTTGTGCAAGGTGCTATATAAGTGTAACTTTATTATTATTATTGTATACCAGCACTCAGCACTATCATCTCAGGTTCAATGCCCCATCTGGATTGAGTTTCCATGTTCTCCTTGTGTCTGTGTGGGTCTCCAGTTTCCTTCCACAGTTCAGAAACATGGAGGTCAGGTGTATTGATCACTCTAAATTGTCCTGGTGTGCATGTGTGTATATCTGTGTGTGCCAAGCAATGGATGGGATTTGGCTAAAATATCAGAATGCTCTGCCCAATGAATGTGTAAGGATGGGTGAGTGGGATAAAAAGTGGAAATTGAGCATGTCAAGTGATAAGATGAAGCATAATTTTTTTGCACGTAGGAAAAACCTGCCACTGCAGGTTCAATATTATGCAACAGTAAGAGAAAGTAAAGCTTTTCTTTAGAAGTAAAACTGAACAAGATAACATCTACTTCAGAATTCTCTTTATCATTCAAATGAAGTCTCTAAGCTAAGTCTGCATGTCTCTACACTTCTGATGTTTGTGTCTATGGGTTAAAGTTCCATTAGTAGTATTAAGTCTAATTTAGGACAGCGAAAATTGATGTTAAGAATAGACCTGTCATGAACATGGGGCCATCACCACAGGACAATTGTCAAATAAATTACCACAATTAATCATTTCATTTTATTTTAGTTTACTTCAAGTAACTAACAAATTAGTTGTCATTAGAATTAGTTCTAATTAGTAAAGGCTGATGACAGGTGTGACAGTGTAAGCTGCCAATGCTGTTATCCAAGCCTTTATATGGCTGCAGTGCACCCTGCTGGAGCCAGTCAACCTGTGCAGGCGCTAGTCCTCTTTTAATTAAAGAGACTAGACACAAGTGCAGGACAAAACTAAACCTGACAGGGAAAGAAAAGTCTTCAACAAAGAGAGAGAGCTTTGCATTGCATTATTTCATGCATTGATGATGTCATTTTAAAAAATAAGTCATTTTATCCAAAAGTTCCATTTTTATCCTGATGTTAACAGCTATGTATGTATGTACATGATAAATAAAAAAGAATTGTCTTGATTGTCTTCATTAAATTATCTAATATACATTTGGTTGTAGTGGTTCAGTGAGCTCAGTATGGTCATGATTTTTTCTTCTTTATCATTTAATTCTTTATAGAAATAACTATGGCACAAAGATGATTTTCTCCAGTTCTCCAGAATCAAATTTCAAACTTTCTTATTTTATTCTGTTAAATCACAAATGAACTGCAGCAACATATTGTCTTTGAATTATATTCTCTATGATGATTGTTAAAATCTGTCGCTGGTTTAAAATCAAGTTTAAATAGAAAGATGTCAAAGAGAAAGCAGCCATGTCATAAATGGTTTTTCACTTCTGATTACAGTGAGTAGGTGCATTTTAACTGGGTTAATGTGCCCTTCTATTCAAATCTAAATCACAAATGGATTACAGTAGACATTATTGCTAACCCATACCCTTGCTCATGAAGTCTTTTTGACATTTAAAGGTCTTACACAGAGGAAAGCTTGGAGATGAAGGCACATTGCTGCAGCATTATGTTTTCATACATGGTAGCATGGTGACTGGGTCTGGTATGTATTCCTTACATTGAGAGATTAATTACTTTCTTATGTTGTATAATACATGCAAATCTTATGACAGTTGAAATTCTCAGATTTTTAATTTTGAGCTGCCAATATTGTGTGTCAAATATAGCATCTGTCATATCTCTTTGAAATAATAAAAACACATTGAATAATATAACAAGATGTGATATCCCAAGCATATAATCTGAGCCAACCACAGAGCAGACAGAAGCTAAAGAGCTTCGAGGACTAAAAAAAATAAATAAATAACTAAAAGGGAAGAGAAACCCAAAATGGAGTGTGAAACAAAAGCAGCCACAAAATACCAGGTTCAAAACAAAACTGTACAGGGAACCTCCAGCTGGAAGAGTGAATGCAAAACATCCTTCAAACCAAAAGCAGCAAAAACAATAAAGAAACAAGAGCTTGAAAGGAAAGAGACTACATGAGTAAGATGAAGGAAGGCTTGTGGCAGTCCGAGAGGTAGACTGCCACAAGTGGCTTAGTGGGGCGGGACGGTGGCTTAGTGGTTAGCATGTTCACCTCTCAGTGCTGAGGTTTTGGATTCGAGTCCCCATCTGAGTGGAGTTTCCATGTTTTCCCCGTGTCTACATGGGTTTCCTCAAAGGTCTCCGGTTTCCTCCCACAGTCCAAAAACATGGAGATCAGGTGAATTGACTACTCTGAAAAATTACCCTGGTGTGTGTATGTTTGTGTAGGTACTGTATGTATGCCCAGGACAGGATTTATGGTTGCAGTCCTTTACTAATACGTCCCAACAACTGAGCATGCTGTTTTATCCTGATCAATTGTAAACAAAATGTCTTGGTGAGCAGTAAACTGTAACATCACAAAAACACATTTTTTGCTCATGTGAAGGCCTCTTTTACAAAAAAAGAGATTCTGCATGTATTTCATGTAGCTGCTGTATAATAACCCTAAAATTATGGGCAGCACTGTGACTTGATGGTTAGTACGTTCACCTCTCAGTGCGGGGTCTTGGGTACAAATCCCCATTTGGGTGGAGTTTGCATTCTCCCCATGTCTGAGTTTGTTTCCTCTGGGGAAACAGGCTAAAACATGGAGATCAGAACTTGCTACTTTAAATCACCCTAGAGTGTGTGAATTAATGTGTCTGTCCAGACATGGTTGGCACTCTGTCCTAGGTGATCCCCTATAGTGCTCGATGCAGTCCTCCAAGTGAATGGTTGCTTCCTGTTGAGAGTACACTGTGTGTGATTGGCGACCACTCCTCACAGGTGTGTGGTTGAGTTGTAAGTGTGTAAAAGGATTATGTTGATTGTAAAGCATCCTTGAGTGTGAGAAAAGCGCTATATACATGTAACATTCATTCAAGATTTGGGCATGCAGATACAGATGGAAAATTCTAAGATGTAGACAGTTAAGAGGTTAAAGCAGTGTTGCTGCATCTCAGTTACAAGTTGTTTCAGCCCTCTCCAGACTTTTGCTCATTATGTAGCCATTTAAACACGCGGCTCAAGTGATCAGGCAACTATCCTCATCACTCAAGATTTCAAAGCCTAACTCAGATGTCTGCTACTGATTCTTGGGTTTCAAATCTTGCACGAAACTAAATTTGACAAAAAATGAAATACCGTAATGTGCTATTATTTTGATTGAAGCTATATATTAGCAATAATGACAAAAGTGTAAACTGAATTCCAGTAAATCAACTCTCTCTCTCTCTCTCTCTCTCTCTCTCTCTCTCTCTCTCTCTCTCTATAGATGGATGGATGGATGGATAGAACTTTATTGATAGGTTTAATGCTAATAGCACTAATACGAATATTGATAATTGATATTGATGCTAGAAAAGCAGCAGCAGTAAGAAAAGTAGATTGAAGATTTAAAAAATACACAAAATATGGGTCTCTCTCTCTCTCTCTCTCTCTCTCTCTCTCTTTATTGAGGGTGACTTCATTTGTCTTTGTTAGTTCACTGCTCTTCTTCAGGACTAATTAGACCAGAGAGGGCTACCAGGGGCAGCCAAGGTGTGTGTGTGTGTGTGTGTGTGTGTGTATACATGACAGGTTTAAGTCATGCTGTGAGGACCACAGGTTGTTTTACACAATAAGAAAAGTGCAGTTTGTCTTTAACCTGCAAATCTGTGAATGAGTGGAATTTCCTTTCGTGGCTTAAGTCTAGAAAAGCAACGTAAACATGTGGGAAATAAAATAAACCCATTTGTAAGAGAAATGTGTCTGTGTATTAGAAAAGCTCTATAGTCACCTAATGATGTGTGTGCAGGAAGTGTGTTAGATCCCTAGAGAGACACATCTGCCTGCTGGCCTCTTTTATTGAGGAATGAGAAACGAGACAAGTCTCTCTTTCTCTCTCTCTCTCTCTCTCTCTCTTTCACACACACACACACCTCTGATACTGTGGGATTTGAACAGGTGTGTATTGTTGCACAGATCAGCCACTCGGACTACTAACAATGCCATTAACTTGTGATGTTCTGTATCATTTTTTTCAGTCATTCATTTCCGCTCTTCCTTCCTTCCCTAAATCTCCCATCTCAATCATATTGGTTATATACAATAAAAATGTCTGTGTTTCTTAATCTCTGTGTATGTGTGTGTGTGTGTCTGTCTGTCTGTGTCTGAGTGTGTGTCTCTGAACATGGGTGTGTCTCTGTCTGTTTCTCTCTCTACATGTGTCTCTCTCACTGTCTATGTCTATCTTTTTTGTCTGTATTTCTGTGTCTCTCTCCACGTGTGTCTGTTTCTTTTTCTCTCTCTCTCCATGTGTACAGTGAATAAAATAAGTATCTGAACACCCTGCGAATTTGCAAGTTCTCCCACTTAGAAATCATGGAGGGGTCTGAAATGTTCATCTTAGGTGCATGTCCACTGTGAGACACATAATCTAAAAGAAAAAATCCAGAAATCACAATGTATGATTTTTTAATTATTTATTTGTGTGTTACTGCTGCAAATAAGTATTTTATAAGATAAGATAAGATATGGTTTATTGTCATTGCAACATGTACAACGAACACCTGCCAATCAGCAAACTCTAAAAAGTCCACCTCCACTCCACTTATTATTCTAAATTAGAAGCACCTATAGCTGCATAAAGACACCTGTCCACCCCAAACAATCTGTAAGACTCCCAACTACTAACATGGCTCAGACCAAAGAGCTGTCCAAAGACACCAGAGACAAGATTGTAAACCTTCTCAAGGCTGAAAAGGGCTATGGGGCAATTGCCAAGCAGCTTGGTGAAAAAATATCAACTGTTGGAGCAATTATAAAAAAATGGAAGAAGTTAAGCATGACTGTCAATCTCCCTCTGACTGGGGCTCCATGCATGAACCCGTCTTTTGGATGATCCAGAGGAGTCATGGGAGAAAGTACTTTGGTCAGATGAGACCAAAATAGAACTCTTTGGTCTTAATTCCTCTCGCCGTGTTTGTAGGACGAAGAATGATGAGTACCATCCCAAAAACACCATCTCTACTGTGAAGCATGGGGTTGGAAGCATCATGTTTTGGGGGTGTTTTTCTGCACATGGGACAGGACGACTGTACTGTATTAAAGAGAGGATGACCGGGGCCATGTATTGCGAGATTTTGGGGAACAACCTCCTTCCTTCAGTTAGAGCACTGAAGATTGGTTGTGACTGGGTCGTGGCTGTGTCTTCCAACATGACAATGACCCAAAGCACACAGCCAGGATAAGCAAGGAGTGGCTCCGTAAGAAGCATATCAAGGTTCTGGAGTGGCCTAGCCAGTCTCCAGACCTAAACCCTATAGAAAATCTTTGGAGGGAGCTCAAACTCGTTTTTCTCAGCAACAG
>BRDA01026966.1:0-10000 GCA_036984385.1 Crenuchus spilurus | reverse complement strand
ATTCATCTACATTGCAGCAGCAGCCTCCTGAAGCCTTATATTACTTTCATTACATGCTGTGTAATAGAATATATTGGATGCTTGTTCTATTCTGATGGATTAATAGGTGTAATGTATATTTCTGTATATTCCAGGACCAGGAATCAGTACATCAGTGATTAGGTGTGATTAGATGTGGTTCTGTGACTGACAGACTGACATGAAGAGAAATGATTTAAACTTTCTGTTACTGTCTTGCTATAGGACACTCTCGCTGACTTAATCCTCTAATCTCCATATCTCCATATCCATATGTCAATATATAAAAAGGTTACATTTCCTGTGGTCTATACTTTGCCTGAGAATAAATCTGAAGATTGTACAGATCAATCAAACTAAGTCTAAAATGTTTTATCATGTGTCACACAGGTTTTTGTGCAAAAAAACCCTCCAAAAAACAAAGTTCAGATGTGAGTGTGAATAAGCCTATAAATGATCTAATCTAATGAATACTGCTAAATATTAATCCAAAGTATAGTTCTCTTTTTATAAAGATATCAAACTTGATAACATCAATCTGAAGTTTTCTGGATTTTGTCTTATACTAATTTAGTTACTGGACATGAAAAGGTGTACTATGTGAAAGCAATGTGAGTGCCTTTATAATGAAAACAACATAATACACTTATAGTGACTGTCTCAAAGTCACTTACCTATTGGCTCCTGTAGGACAAAATGATCAAATATGGCATTATAGTAATGCTGTGTAATATGTAAACTCTGTGTGTGTGTGTAATTTTAACATTTTGCTGGTTTTAATGTAAGATACACACACACACACAAACACACACACACACACACACACAGAGACACATTCAGCTTTTATGTACCAGAGGAGTCAGCGCTGAGATCATCTACCATTAGTTACTCTGCTAGTTACTGCTGTCTCTCTCTCTCTCTCTCTCTTTCATACACTGTCTATTATGAGTACATTTAAGTATGTACAGTATTGCATATATTGCATCTCTCTCTCTCTCTCTCTCTATCTATCTCTGTGTGTGTGTGGGTGTGTGTGCGTGTGTGTATGTATGTGTATGTGTGTTCACAAAGGGAAATAATATTTCACACTTTTACGCATTGTTTTAGATTGCGCCCTTTGTTTGATTTTTTAACTACTTTTAAAAACAGTTTTTACTGTTCAGACTGACAAAATGTCAGCTGCTCAACTTTATCATAGGGCAGGCGAAAATGGCTGTGTACGTGAGCAGAAAAAACAAAGTGATCCACAATGCTGACTATGACATATTAAATATACTCTCCAGACTAGTAAAATTGAGGATTTTTTCATTGATTTTAAGTTTTATAAAACCATGCAGGATTTGGATATATTTAAAAACGTGTGGCATTCTGGTGAGCCAATATGTTCAGTGGTGGATGAAGAACTCTGTTTTACTTTGACTTTTACGTGATGTTTTACTGTTTTTTTCACTATTCTAATACAGTTGCCCTTTTTATTTATTTAATTAATTTTATTTTTTAATTTAGGGACATATGAGATTTAGTACCATTGTGTGTCAAGGGATGACTTGTCTCTAATAAATGATGGTCAAAAGTAAAAAAAAGTCTCTCTCTCTCTCTCTCTCTCTCTCTCTCTCTCTCTCTCTCTCTCTCTCTCTCTCTCTCTCTCTCTCTCCTGTACTGAATGACTATGTAGTGTATATTAGATTTATCTGTATCTCTAATATCTCTACTGCATTATTCTATGAATTTTTGGGACATTACATAGACTTCCATTCATTTCCTGAAGACTTACTCAAACCTTAATACTCTAACCTTAAAACACACCCACAAACTTAAATATGCACATATACATACAATGTCACATATATATTTATTTTTTATCTGTTTATATCTGTCTGTCTGCTCCAGCCCCCTCCTCTGAATGAAGTAACATCCCAAAATGTGTAACACACATAACCCCCCCCCACACACACACACACACACACACACACACACACATTCATGCCACATTCATAGACATATAAAGTGATTACAGTGAGAATTTCTTCTTGTATTATTTTGGCTTCATGATAGAAATGATTTTCTCAGTATATTCATTAACATCACCTCCTTGTGTATATGTTTATAAATGGCACACACACACACACACACACATACACACACATATCATGCTAAAGCTGTGCTCTCTCATGAAATATTAACTTGAGTTTGTGCAGTTTTTCCCGGGTGATGAATATTGATGATGTCTGTGCTGTGAACATTAATATTTCAGCTGGAGTGTTAATTAAGTCACTTGACATTTGTGAGACACAGGCAAACCACAGCAAATAAAACAGGTCCTCATCAGCACATCCATACTTACCCTCTATACCCACACTACAGAGACCGGGTAAAAAAAAACACTCTAGAAATAACATACAAATAACAATTAACAACAAAACACAACAGCCCATAAGGAATTCTCTCACTCTCTCTCTCTCTCTCTATCTGTCTCTCTCTCTCTCTCTCTCTCTCTCTCTCTCTCTCTCTCTCTCTCTCTCTCTCTCTCAGTGTGCAGGACATCTGTTGATGAGTGTGTGCCAGGCAGGCTGATGAAGGGCTCTTACTCCTCTACCTCTCATTAATGTGTCTATTAAAGTAGCAAACAGAGGGGTCCTTCATCTCCATTCATTCAACTCTCTCACTTTCATCCCCCACCATGTCCCTCGACAAAATATATCCCCTTGAGATTTCTCCTTTTTTACAGTCATAACAGAATGACATCATTGCTTTTAGTGCACTACTCTATTGTTATACACTGCAGCCTCAGTCATATACAGTTAACACAGAAATGTAACAAATCACACTGGATCTCCTCATTTAACACTGTATGTTTACAACTTATTGTATCACATTGTGTTGTAACATACGTTATTATATTATATATTATAGAATAATTTGGCATATAAAGAGCATATCCAGTATCCTGAATCTATTAAAGGCTTCTAAAAATCATGCTAAAGGCTATACAAAGAAACATACACTTTTTGAATAAAATAACAACCAGAATCATATGAAAGTGATGATAAATTAATAAGTTTTAAGTTTTAAAATTAACAAAAGATTTTGGACACACATACATATATATATGGGAACATTTGAACATATTTAATATTATATATATTTAATTTAATCATATTCCCAAAATGACCTACATATAAAATAAACATCCTCTGTCCTGTCTGTGCTTGTCATAATAATGTCTCATTTTTGGCTCTTCAGTGTATCCACACAGACACACCCACATTCACCATTACCACGCCAACCCATCTGTTCCATTTCTATGGTTACTGCTGCACCCTGCCCCACCCTGTATCTCCTCCCTACCAATCAGAATGGAAGCATCGACACAAACATTTCCATTTCTTTGATTGTTTTAGTGTGTGCATCATGCATACTAAAGTGGAAGCTTTTCATTTGCTGGAGAATTTTGTCTAGTTATGTTCAATTTGATGACTGTCTAGTTTTACAACATCTTTAAACATCTTCACACACATTTATCATTTCAGCTCTAGGAAAACTGGGTACCATTGAAAGGTTCAGTAGTGTTTAAGAGCCATTTGTCTGAGAAACTGAACACTCCCCTCTGCATGTAAACCTGGATTCTTTGTCTGGACTACATACCAGATCAATACTATTCCTTATTTCTGATTCAAAACTCTGATAGAGTCAGAGAGAGAGAGAGAGAGACTGAAGCAGCAGCATCTATCCACATATAGAAAGCTGCTGTGGCTGACCTATTTTACTCTGTGTATCTGTAGGTCTGGGATTATTAAATATCTCAATAAGTTATAATAGAGCTTGATTTCCATTGGATGTTCTGGTTTGCCTTGGTTTGCTTGTTTAAGGCTGTATTCTGTATCAACAAGGTCATCAATGCAGGCTGAAAAAATGATTTAATATTATGTTTCAAGTAGTTGAACACAAAGTAAGTTTGCATGTTGTAATGAAGAATTGTGCTGATATAACATATACTATTCATGTGCAAGCACATTTGATTGAAGTGAGGCATTTTTTTCTGTGTAGATAAAAGAAACCAGAAGAAGCGAATGCACAAGATGAAGTGTGTGAATGCTATTTTTGCAAGTGTGACTATACAGTTCTATGCTATATGGGGTTAGCATATCTGTGCTAGGAGGACCTAGCACACATGGGCTAAGAGGATTACAGTCAACGCTGCAGGGAACATCTCAGAATACAAAGCACCCCCCCATCTCTCTCTCATAGTGGGTTAAACTCAAATGTAGCTTACATGCCATGGTTTACAGTTCAGTGCAGTTCAACCAAAGCATTTAAATGAGCATAGTCCTGTTTTCTTCCATTAAATACTTACTCATGTTTTAGTCGCTTGAATGCACATCACGCTGCACAGTTTGCTAAAGCGAGATTTTGCTGGTAAAGCAATTATAATTTTATGTTATTAATTAATCAATTATGACTGAATGAGGTGGCTCCACACACTGAGCCAAGGTCTATATGATAGCTATAAGCAAAGTAGCAAATAAGTACACAAAGTCTGTAAATTTAATGAAATACTATTTAAAAGTCCTCTATTTATATTTATACTAAAGTCAAGTACATATCAAATGTAAAAAGTACTATAAATTGTTCTAGCTACTATCTTATGCGGCATGAAGGAATTGCAGTGAGAATGAATGACTAGTGATGCCTCTAGGCACAGCATAGTGTTGCATGTCTCTGGGGTGGGTTGCCAGATACTACAACACATATCACCCAGAATCCCAGGAAAAGGCATAGTTTGTTTATTGGGGAAAAATACAGACTTACAGGGAAAATGTTTAAATGCAGTAGTATTTTATTTTATTAAGAATCAGCGGATGACTGTAGCTACTTACTAGCCACTATATGGGTGAAACAAATTACCAAATCACATAATTAAATTGGTTTGGTGTGATTTGTTTTCTACCCATTCAGAAAGCAAAATTGGAAGTGCAGCTAAAATATTCCAACAAATTATATTATAATCTATCTACTTATCTACTTGACCTCTGGTCTATTTCTAGGCTCTGAGAGCACTAGCACCTCACACATGATCATGTGCTAAACATTTCTTAGGGAGAGTAATAGTAGAGTGAAGTAGTATAAGTTCAGTGATGATTCATAGAGCAGCATGGAGGCTGAGGAGGTCTATAGGGAGCTTTTTTGGCAGAGTGGAGGAGTGGAGTAATCTCTTTTAAGCTCCCTGTTTGTGTCTTCCTATCCGCTCTGCTTCCGCACAGCATCATCAAGAATTTACACTAGAACAGATCCAGCTGGAGAGGAAGCATCTCTTCCTCAGGGAAAACATTCATGAAGGAAGTTGAGATGTTTAAATGGCTGTAAACAAAACATTTTTAGTTCTACCTAATAATCTAGCCCTGACTCTGTCTCTGCAGAGACAATATAAAATAATTCAACTGCTCTAATGAGACATAGAGGAGGATGAATACAATTAAACATGGCCTTACTGTCAAAAGTTTGGGCACATTTCATAAGATAAATGAATGATTCAATACACCTGCAAATTCAGCTACTTCCTTCACACTATGGCCATTGGCACCCAAATTAAATCACTCCTTTTCACTGATCATTAACATCTGCTTTAAGACCCATATTCCACACATCAAATGAGACATTCACTCTGCTGTACCACCTCTTCTCAATCTATGAATCCTGTCACACAACCTTCAGGTATTTATAGCCTGATCATCCTCATGCAACACCATCAGTAGGAGCCTTAAGTTACAACCTCCTTAAACATGCAAGATAATGCACTGACTATGATCACAGGATCACGAGTTTGAATCCCGGTTGTAATACTTACCATGGACAACTGGGGCCAAGAGAGCAAAACTGTCCCTGCTCTCTCTGGGTGGATAGATGGTGCTCTCTCTCTTGCACCACTACCATGCAATATCTGCTGGCTCAGGCATCCAACAGTCGATCCATCAAAGCTGGGGACCTGCACTTTCCTCCATGGGTGTTGGCTGCTCAGCGATGATGTATCAGCAGAAGTTGGAATAGAGGTGATGACTGACTTGACATGCATCAGAGGAGAATAAAAAAAAATAAATAAATCAAATAAACATGCAGGTCTAAATTTTTTGTCCTGGGAGCGAAAATTGCCCAAAAGAAAATTGTATTGCTCATATATCGCTCTTTGATGTCTTAAATTCATTAAAGGAGACAAAATGAGACATAGGAGACATTAGGTACTTCTGGCTGAGATTATCATTAGTATTATTATTCACAGCATCAAAACTGAATCGACTAGCCTGAGATGAGAAATGGTTGTACTGAAATTCTTGCCATGTTATCAAATATGAACACAGTGTGAAACTTTATTAAGATCTCCACTAAAACTCAAGAGAAGACATGAGATTACTGGACTCCTTTTCTCAGAAGAAATATCTGAGCAGCAGAAGACTGAAGCTTTAGTATTTTTTGTCTTTCCATCTGATCTCATTGATGTCTAGAGGAAGCTATTGAGATGTTAAGGAGATCTCCGTTTAGATTTTTCTTTCCTCAAGGGTCATTTGCCAAGATCATGGCAAGGTTACTTCTTACCTCGAGTTAAATGCAAACTAAGAAAGAAGATATAATTTGCATTAAAATGTACTGAAAAGCTACAGTGTGTGAGATTTGGGGAAGTGGTATTTGTACAGGTAATATCTGTAATTCATGTTGCATTTCTTCACCTTCTACATCTTTCTCTCTCTGTGTGTCTTTCTCTCTCTCTCTCTCTCTCTCTCTCTCTCTCTCTCTCTCTCTCTCTCTCTCTCTCTCTCTCTCTCTCTCTCTCTCTTTCTGTCTTGCTTTTGTAATGGCAGTGTTTTTCAAGGTCACTTTCTTTTTTCTTTCATCTGATATTTTCTTCCATCTATCTCTCAAATCAAGTGTATTTCTGAATGAGCCTGTGTGCTTTGTCTGCAGTCCTGTCTCTGATGGAGTGCAAATGAAAGGTAATAAGTCTTTAATTAGGAATACACAGGACAGTGCATCTTCATTATAATCCATTGTAGGGCGAGGCAGCCTGTGGTCACTGGACTGGGGGCTAATAAAGAAGAATGACTCTGGTCAAAACACACACACACACAAATACACACTTGTCCAGCTAGCATGCATCTGGTTTAACCTTGTTGCACTGTGTGTGTACAGAACATGCGAGGACCAAATTAGGTTTAGACCTCGTTTAAGAATTGCACACACAAGGGCACACACACACACACATACACACACCAGATGTCTCTTCCTCATTCGCTCTTAATCATGTTAGAATAATATTATAGCACAGGCCTTCTGTTGCTTTGGCTTTGCATTGTACTGATTTGTGTATATGATGTGTTATCAATGTCATATTTGTGTGTATGATTTGGGGCACACTACAATACAACGATCCAGTTTATACACAGATAACAAAAGAACCACAGTTTTTTTTATCAGGAGGAACACAGACAGAGAAGACAGGCATTAAGGAGGCTATTTACGTTACAGAAGAGTGGCCCTCACTGAAGAGAGGAGGGAGTCTGAGATACCACCTGTCCCAGGCCAATAACGCTGTTTTAAAAACTTCAGCGTTTTGTGGAGGAATTTGCTTGCACCACCACAGAATGAGGAGGAGGGGCACCACTGAAGGCTCCTAGGAATGCCATCTTGTCTGGCAAGCACACTTACCCTTAGTCCCAAATGGAGCCCTGTGGTCCACACTCAAGTGATGTCAGCAACATCCTATAGGGAGGGCTCCAGTCCTTGATAGTGCCAGGTTTAAAAACATTCAGTTAGGACAGAGTAGACTCAGTTCTTGCTGGTCTCAGTGAATGTCACGTCTTAAAAAATATTATTATTATTATTATTATTATTATTATTATTATTATTATTATTATTATTATTATAGGTATTTAGGACATTTATCTCTGAAAAAACTTGGATTGGTCAGAGCTGCTATTAAAAGGGAATTGTGGGTAATAGGACACTATTGAATCTGCTAAATAAGGGCTTAATTAGGGTGCATAAATATAAAGATATATTTAATACAGAGTTGAATCAATAGAAAAAATGCTAAATTTACAAATGGTGTATAAAATATTCCAAATATTTTACAATTAGAATAATTTAGTAATTTCATTCAAAAAAGTCAAATGTAAAAAGTATTTTTATTCATTACACATAAAGTGACATTTTATTTGAATGTTGACACTGTTGGTGTAGTGATTTACTTCAAATGAAATATTCTAATAATCTGACAGTAATATAACATTGTCATACTCTATGTCTCATACCATTTAACATCAAAACAAAACAGTTTGAAATGTCAGTTTATGTGTAATAAATATCAAATATGAGTTTAAATTATTGAAATAAATTACGAACAATTAACTTTTTTTCTTTTTTATGTTACACTGTAATTATGAGGTCACTATTACAGAAATGAGATGGAAAAATATAAAAGCAGTGTAAGAGGAGAACAACACTAATGTATTGTCCTTTGAGTCTCATCGCAGTAGGTCATTACATTAGCGGCCAGAAGTCTGTCCTCAGCTTGTTGTCCTGGTGTGTGTGTGTGTGTGTGTGTGTGTTGCATGATATTCTGCAGTATGACATCATGCAGAGGGTCTGAGAAGGTTGCTGAAGTGAGGGGAATATGAGAGTACAGCAGAGTCTGCACCTCTCTGATAAGGGGTGTGGGGGGGTGATACATGAGGGCTAGAATAGTCCCCTTGTACCACTTGCTTTCACACTCTCCTTCACATACATACACTACTGTCCTGCTTTAACAATTCAATTGAACAACCTAACTGCACATCTCTGTCAGATCAAAGCCTCATAACTCCAGTTCCCATCTTTTCTCCCATTTCATAACCAGTTTTAAAAAGACAGCTGACTTTTTATATTGTGTGAGTTGTGAACAGTACAGATGATCCAAAACATATGTTGCTTTAGACTAATTACACTGGCTTTAAATCATCTGGCTGTTTGAAGGTCTTGAAAACAATGCTTTATTATGGAACATATAACATTTCCCATCAAAGCCATCTAAACTCTATACCATCCTACCCATAGTCCCAGCAAATGACAAAAGGCTGAGACTGAAAACTGCAGAAATTAAATTGAAAGGGTTTCAAATATCTCTGGGTTTATAACATTTATAAGGGTCAATAACACAGATCGCTTCTCTCTCTCTCTCTCTCTCTCTCTCTCTCTCTCTCTCTCTCTCTCTCTCTCACTCTCTGTGTGTGTGAGTGAGTGAGAGAGAGAGGGAGAGAGAGAGATGATCAATATTCATTTGTGTGTATGTAACAGCAGTGCCTAGATTAAATATCACTAGTGGATGAGCTGATCAATGTGGTGCTACTTCCTGCTCTGCCTATTTATAAACCTTATAGATTTGTGTGTGTGTGTGTGTGTGTGTGTGTGTGCATTTTAAAAAGTGTGTGTGCATTTAATTTATTTCCTTTCATACACACATCACTCCACATGAATAAAATATGTCTCTACATTCACTCATTTTAGCATTACATGTACATCATTTTGTTTATGGACATACCAGATTCCAAAAAAGTTGGGACACTAAACAAATTGTGAATAAAAACTGAATGCGATGTGGATGTGTCAACATCTAATATTTTATTCAGAATAGAACACAAATCACAGATCAAAAGTTTAAACTGAGAGAATGTATCATTTTAAGAGAAAAATACTTCTTCTTACAACACTCAACAGACGTCTGGGGACAGAGGAGACCAGTATCTCAAGTTTAGAAATAGGAATGCTCTCCCATTCATATCTAATACAGGCCTCTAACTGTTCAATCGTGTATGGCCTTCTTTGTCGCACCTTCCTCTTTATGATGCGCCAAATGTTCTCTGTACGTGAAAGATCTGGACTGCAGGCTGGCCATTTCAGTACCCGGATCCTTCTCCTACGTAGCCATGATGTTGTGATTGCTGCAGAATGTGGTCTG
>BRDA01026961.1:0-13694 GCA_036984385.1 Crenuchus spilurus | reverse complement strand
TGTTGTTCCCTTTCTTTGCATTTTCTTCCAGCTCACTGCACAATGAGTCCAACTCAGCTTGCTTATCTCTTCTGAGCCTCTTCTGTACTTCGCTTCGCAATTCCCTGTAATCACTGGAAGACTTTGTTTTTGCTTCACGCTTCTTCTTAAATCTGGGGACAACCAGGAGACCAGTATCAGATGATCTTAATCTATGAATGGGGACATAATGGTGAAGGAGATTAGCCAGATAAAGGGGTGCCAGACCAGTAAGTGCTTTAAATGTAAGTATTAAAATTTTGTATTGAATGCAGAGATTTATCGGGAGCCAGTGGAGACGTTCCAAAACGGGAGTAATATGCTCATAATGGGGCACTTCCCCCAATGTCCACACATTGTTGCAAAGATGTGTCAACCAAGACAGCCCTACAACATCCAGAGTCTTGGGAAACCCAGGGCGGATCTCATCCACTCCCGGGGAACTGCTTTCCGCTCTTGAACTGCCTGACTGTTTGCCAGAATCTTTGAGGAGCCATCTGATAGTCATTCCATGGCTTCACCAAACTCCTCCCACATGTGTTTTTGCCTCAGCAACAGCCGAAGCTGCAGCCCACTTGGTTCTTCGGTCCTCGTCAGCTGCCTTTGGAATCCCACAAGACAAGGAGGCCAGATAGGACTCTTTTTTGAGCTTGACAGCCACCCTCATCCAGGGTGTCCACCTCAATGTAAGGGGGTTGCCACCCTGACAATCACCAACCACCTTGCAGCTACAGCTCTGGTCAGCTGCCTCCATAATGGAAGCCTGGAACACAACCCACAACTCTATGTCCCCTGCTCCCACGGAATGTGGTCAAACCTATGCCAGAAGTGGGAGTTGAAAATCTGTCTGACAAGTTCATCTGCCAAACATTCCCAGCAAATCCTCACTACACATTTGGGCCTGCCAGGTCTGTTTGGCATCCTTCCATCCATCCGATCCAACTCACCACCAAGTGGTGATCAGTTGACAGCTCAGCCCCTCTCTTCATCCGAGTATCCAAGACACATGGCCACAAGTCTAATGATATGATTATAAAGTCAATCATTGAACATTGGCCTAAGGTGTCCTGGTGCCATGTGCACTTATGGGCACCCCTGTGCTTGAACATGGTGTTAGTTATGAATAAACTGTGATGAGCACAGAAATCCAGTAACTTAACACCACTTGGGTTCAGATTTGGGAGGCTGTTCTTCCCAATCACGACTCTCCAAAGCACACTGTTCTTGACCATGTGAGCTTTGACGTCCTCCAGCAGAACAACAGAGTCCCCAAAGGAAGCAGTTTCCAGCACCCTCTCTTAGGATTCTAAGAACACTGGGTATTCTGAACTGCTGTTTGGTGCATAAACACAAACAACAGTCAGAACCCATCTCCCAACCCAAAGGCAAGGAAAGATCCACTTATTCACTGGGAAAAAAACCCCACACACAGGCACCAAGTCAGGGTGCTATGAGCAAGCCTACCCCTGCCTAACACCTCTTACCTTGGGCAACTCCAGAGTGGAAAAGTATCCAGCCTCTCTCAAGGAGATTGGTTCCAGAGCCTGAGCTGTGCATTGAGGTGGGCCCGACTGTATCTCTCAACCTCATGCACCAGTTCAGGCTCCTTTCCCACCAGAAAGGTTACATTCCATGTCCCAAAAGCTAGCTTCCCCAAAAGCTAGCAATAAGGTAGTGATCGGCCTCCACAATAAGGTAGTGATCTGAGGAGGGGACAAAGCCATTTTGATCCTGCAAAATTATATCTGGAAGAACTCTCCAGATTCATTGCCAGCACTTTGGCCAGAATTTTTATGTAAATGTTTAAATGAGATAATGGCCTGTTTGACACACAAGAAGTGGAATCTTTATCCTTCTCCAATAGAAGGAATATGGATGCTTCCTTCAAAGTTGAGGGCAGTGTTTCAGAAAATAGGGACTGGTTATAAGCTACAAGGAGAATCACTCCTACAATCACTCTCTCAAAAAAAGACTGATGGAATTAGTTCTGTTTGGGTTTATAGAGTACAAGGATTATGAGACTTATCAGAGTGTGGCTAATGACTCCAGCAGAACTATCTAAAACCTACCTAAAAGGAGAGAGCCAAAAGGCAAACAGACATGGGAGCTCCCGAGACACTGGTATCCCTCTGCTCACCATCAACAAGCCTGAGTGATCTGTGGTAGTAAGACAGCCATAGCATCTCAGTTTACTATAAATCCCTATGTCAGTAAACCCCTGGAACTGCAACCTTTCTATAAAGTAAAGTACTAATTACCAAAAGCCAAACTAACTTAGAAGACTGAGTCCCGGATGTTGTCTGGGAGGTTTTTCAAGGGTGAGGGGCCGTATAAGAGAACGCTCTTCCCCCTGCTGATGATTTCTGAATTCGGGGGACTATCATGAAGCCAGTGCCAGTAAACAAGATGGTTCATAATAGAAAATTATGTCTTGAAGATACTCGTGGGCGAGCCCATGTAGGGCTTTATACGTCAATAAAAGAATTTTATATTTGATTGAAAATTGAACTGGAAGTGTAGTTCTGATAGAACTGGGCTAATATGATCAAATTTTGTAGTTTAGTAAGAGCCCTGCAGCACTTTGATATTTAGTTTATTTAGTAATTGAAGTTTATTAGGTTTCTGCAAGAGCATTCTGATAATACTGCATTACACTAATCTGGCCTTGAAGTAATGAAGGCATGTACCAATTTTTCTGCATCCTGTAGGGATAAGGCATTTCTTATCTTGGAAATATTATGGAGATGTAGAAAAACTGTTCTGGTTGTTATAGTTATGTGTTGGTCAAATGATAAATCTGAGTCAATTGTGACACCAAGATTTTTTACTACTAATTCAAGTGTAACACTGAAGTTATCCATATTTAAACTTAAACCTGATCATTTATTTCTTGTGGTCTTTGGGCCCATAAGAATGACCTCTGTTTTGTCACTATTTAAAAGGAGGAAGTTATACAATATCCAGCATTTAACATCTTTTACACAGTCCTGCATTTTATTTGACTAATTCTGTCATCAGGTTTAACTGATATATAAAGTTTTGTATCATCTGTGTGTTTGCTTTTAACTTGGTCGAATGGCAGCATATTAAGAATAAAAAATAAAGGTCTGAAGAAGATTCTTGTTGAATTCTGTATCTCAGTTTTGTACTGTTTGATTATGCATCATTAACATTTACAAACTGGTAATGTTCTGTTAGGTAAGCTTTGAACCACATTAGGGCTGTTCCTGTGATTCCAACCATGTTCTCTAGTCTTTTTAGGAGAAAATTGTGGTGTTTTGTATCTGAAGCTGCACTTAGATCAAGTAAAACTAATAAGGATACACAGCCTTGATCAGAGAGAAGATTGTTTCTTATCTTAATAAGAGCTGTCTCAGTGCTATGATGGGGTCTAAATCCAGATTGGAACATTTCATTTGTGGTTTTTATGTAAAAATGAGCAAAGTTGTTGGACACAACTTTTTCCAAAATTTTAGACATGAATGGTAAATTAGAAATAGGTCTATAATTGGACAATATATTAGGGTCTAGATTTGATTTCTTAATCAAAAGTTTAATAACTGCTAGTTTAAAAGCTTTGTGTATGTGTCCTAATTTAAGGGACGTGTTTACTATTCTTAAAATAGATTTAATTGTACCCGAGACTGTTTCTTTAAGTAGTTTTGAAGGAACAGTATCAAGTCTGCAGGTTGTACAGTTTGATGAAGTAATAATTTTCTCCAGATCTAGTTGTGTTATTGGAGTAAAAGCTTCCAGCTTGTCTTCCACAGCTGTGTTTTGTTCTAACTCTGATAGCAGACAGCTTGGGGTTAAGGCTGCAGATTTTTTGTAAGTTTAGAAATTGCACTAAAAATTATTCTAGGGTTGTTTTTTTCAATCAGTTATGGCAGATATTCTGAGTATGCTTTGTTGTGAATGCTTTTCTATACTCAGTAAAGCTGTTTTTCCAGGCACAGTGGAATATTTCTAGTTTAGGTGACCGCCATTTCCTCTCTAGTTTCCAAACTACTTGCTTTAAAGTGTGAGTCTGACCATTATACCATTGGGCAGCTTTTCTGTCTCGTCTTTTTATATTTACGGGGTGCAACAATGTCTAGTGTTGAACGGAAGGTATTTCCTACACAGTCAGTCAGTCAGTCTTTCTAAATCCATTGGGCTTAATGAAAAGTAAACAGGAATTGATAAGTCTGGTAGGTTTTCTTTCAATTGTAGGGCTGTATTTGATGTTATTGAGTGCTTCATACAATAGTGTGGAGATCTGAATATATTGTGATTGAGATGTAGCTCATAAGAGATTAAATAATGATCTGAAACTGCTTTTTGAGGAAGAATGTTCAAGTTATCTTAGTTAATTCCAAAGGTCAAAACTAAATCTAGGGTATGATTACAATAGTGTGTAGGTTTTTTACATGTTGGGTAATACCTGTAGAATCTAAAATAGCTGTAAACGCCTTTTTTAATGAGTCGTCTATATTTTCTAAATTAAAATTAAGGTCTCCTACAATTAATACTTTATCACTATATACTACTATGCTTCACACAAAGTCACTGAATTGAATGTAGGGCCGTGGAGGCCTGTATATATTAAATAATGAGAATGCAACTTTATTTGTAGCTGGATTGGTAATATTAATTACTAATATGACTTAAATGTCTCACAGTATTTCTGATTAACGTTTAAAGTGTTTTGGTAGATTATACCTACACCACCTCCAGTTCCTGACAATCTCAGACTGTGAACATAATTATAATCTTCAGGGCTGGCTTCATTTAGTGTTATTCATCAGGTCTAATTCATGTTTTGATAAGACATAAAATATTGAATTTCTGATCACTTCTAATTTCATTCACAATAAGTGTTTGAACTTAGAGCTCTTATATACAGTAAGAGTTTTTTTTGTCATTTCAGCAGTACAGTGCACAATGAATTAAAATAACATTCTTCCAGGACCAGTTGCAACACAGAACACAAGTGCAATGACAACATACAATAAACATGCAAAGGTACAGGTCCTGTACTATAGTACAAACCCTCTGACTATACTAAGACATTACAGGACAGGACAAATGTAATGATGGCCAGTATGTGGTACTGAGTGATTGTCTAGTGTGATGCAAGATTCCAGCCTACAGTGAGTGTATTGTGCAATGTGCAATTATTGCAATGATAGTGGGCAGAATAAAGTGCTGTGCAAAAGTGCAGTAATATTGAACTGAATCCCCTTTTTAATCAAAATAGCTACTCCTCTGGTTTTGGAATTGTATGAAAAAATAGCAAACAAAGGAATACCCCAGTCTGAAATGTTCATTAATTCTAAAATGTGTTTCTTGTAGATAAATGACATCCTCATGAAAGCGTTTCAAATGAGTAAATACTTTTGAGCGATTGACTGTATAATTCAGACCTTTAACGTTCCAGCTTAAAAGTCTAACACTCATCCTTTTAGCATCACAGTGTGCATTAAGATCATTCATTTCTGTGCCTCATGAAATAGCAGTAAAATAAAGTGTTGTGTTGGCAGACTGAGGGGGATGAGGGGGAAAAAACAACACACAGTCCCACTCAAACACCAAAACATCCACAGAAATGTCCTACAACCCCAAATACCAGGCAAATGGCTCAACACAGGAGCCTATGGCAAGCCGTTTTAGCCTAAAATGACACCAGCGATTGTCTTCAGGCTTTACTAGTAAGAACTCTAATCCAAGATCTCTCTAATGTAGTTTTTACTAGTAACAGCTCCCATTTCAGATATCAATTATGACATTTTTACTAGTAAGAATAGAAACTTACATATCCATAATTAAATTCTGACTAGTCACATTGCCAGGTAAACATATCTTTAATGTAATTCTGACTAGTCATAATTCTCCATTGACTTACATTGAATTTCACCCTCTCATATCCGTAATAAAATTGTTACTAGTAAAAACTCCAATTAGAGATATCTGCAATTATATTTTTACTAGTACAAATGGCATTGCAGATATCAAGAATGTAATTCTTACTAGTAAGAATTCTAATTTTAGATATCAATAATGTAATTCTTACTAGTCAAAAACAGAATTGTAGATATCTAAAATTACATTTTAGGGCTCTGAAACCTTACATATCTCTAATTCATATTTTTACTGGTAAAAACTTAATTGGAGAGCTCTTGAATTCACATTTTTACTAGTCAGAATTCAATTATGGATATGTAGACCTGTACTTGTTACTAGTAATAATTGCATTGTAGATATCTGAAATTATATTTGTACTAGTAAAAATATAATTGCATATATCTATAACTGGAGTTTTTACTTGTAACAATTTTATTACGGATATGAGAGGGTGAAATTCAATGTAAGTCAATGGAGAATTATGACTAGTCAGAATTACATTAAAGATATGTCTACCTGTGAATGTGACTAGTCAGAATTTAATTATAGATATGTAAGTCTCTATTCTTACTAGTAAAAATGTCATAATTGATATCTGAAATGGGAGTTGTTACTAGTAAAAACTACATTAGAAAGATCTTGAATTAAAGTTCTTACTAGTAAAAACTGAATTAGGACTTGTATCGCTGGTGTCATTTTAGGCTAAAACGGCTTGCCATAGGAGTCAACCCCAGACCAATAACACCCCTGAGTGTGCAGCATGATCTACACAGTGGAACCTGAGAGTGGCAAAATACAAAACTCATTTACAGTATATAATTGTATTTCTTTTTTGTGGCAGACTCTTAAATATATATAAACACTCAACATGGATGCCAATATTACTCAAAGAAGATTCAGTACAACATACTACTACTACTACTACTACTACTACTACTACTACTACTACTAATAATAATAATAACAATAATAATAATAATAACAAAATAACATTAAATCAAGATAGAAAAGACTGCAGAAGATGACACAAAAAGATAAAATTGCATACCACCAAACTAAAACAACGTAGTATGAACTTTTCAGTTCAAAGTGAAACAGCTCAGAACTTTTTTCCACCTCAGAGTTCTTAAATAAGCCTTCTAACCTCAGAAATAACCACTCTTGGCAATATAAGGCTCACCAATCCAAAAAAGGCATTGAATTAGCAAAAGCAATCATCATCTCATTACAATCCAAAACAGGGAGAACCAAATATGCTCACATGGTTAGCGTATTGACTAAGTGTTTAGCCTCATCAGACAAAGTGAAATAATTGTGCCTGCCATCATAGGTTATACAAAGCTGCATCAGGTAAAAGTCCAAACTGAACACTTTCCATGTAACACTTTTGCTTGTGAACTTTCCACGTGAACTTTTGTAGTCTTGGCCGTGAAATCTGGGAAATGTTACATGTTTGCAACAGCTACATGTTATCTAGCTCTCTTGAGAATTTCATCACCATCCTCGTAGTACTGCAGCCTTGTGATAATGGGATATGGTGACTCACCCATAATATAGACCACAAAATAGCATAGTCCTGAGTTAATCCAGTCTTCAGGTCCTGGAGCTCAGTTTTAATCTTGACATGAAGATCATTCATAGTTTTGTGAAACTTTGCTACAAATGCTTGAACAATTTCTGATATCAGTGTGGCACCATCCTCCATCACAGCCATGGCCAAGCTCTCCTCAGCTGTCACCACTACCAGACAATGATGTATCCTGAGCTACAAACCTGAGGAGAGATTGCCATGGTCCAGGTGTTTTACTCACTTTTGGTGGCATTATGGTGACACAGAAACAGCACGATAATGTTGACCAAATCAAACTAGAGACAGACTAAATCTGAAATCATGCCAAAGCACTAATATAAAATTACCCCTCAGCAGCAAACACTAGACACGCGTCTACTACATACCGAGTCAAACCGGAAGTGCAATTGAAGGATCTTACACATTAGACACCATGTTATCAGAAAGTTATTTCAAACATGTATATTTATGAAGCCTTTCACACCAAACCTGCTTTTTCAGTAGGCAAAAATGTGGCAATTTTATTTGCCTTCGGCCCCAATTTACTCATTTTTCACCAGCGACATAAGCTCTCTCCACCAGTCACAGCTCGCTCCCTCCCATTGGTCTGGTAACACAAAGCTGTGAGCTGTAACTCCTTTTAATTTAACTCACTTTGTATCCTCCTTACCTGTACAACTATGTCTCCAACAACTGTTCAGAAACAGTTCAGACTCAGTTAACATGCACTGAGTTGTTTGTAGAAACTGTTACAGGACCACCAGCTATTCAGATGTTATAAGAGATGTCTGATGTCTGCTTGGGTAGCAGCTCCATTTTTATAAGATAAAATTTGGACTCAAGTGCAGAGAGAGGAGGAAGCAAATAAATAAACCTTGCAGACTTGCAGCAGCTGAGCCAGATGAATATCACTTAAACACATATACTCCTCAAGTGTTCTGGGGAAAAGAGGCTTCACTGCATCACAAAAAAGGGTAATTTTCTTTTTAAATAAAAGGATATATTGCATGGAATTTTTTGGATGACCCCAGACATTTGTGGTAGGGTATATGATCACTAGACCCATGACCATATGCCTTTCCTGGACACAATGGCTTTTGCTTAAGATGTTATAATAGCAGAAACACTTAGATGACTGTCATGCTAAAAATGTTTTGCCACTTTTTATAGAATTGCAGAATATCTGTATATTATAATTGTGATGAACCAGGCTCAGGCACTTGGGAAAGATCCATGCACTTTTAATGAGAATTACTGAGACAAACTTAAACTTAAAAGAAAAAGGTGCAACAGAAAGCAGCCAGGGACTACTATAATAAGAAGAGTGAGGGGAAAACCCCACTTCCACAATACTAAACAAAGAAATGTCTCAAAACAGTCCAGGAGGTGAGGTGGGACAGTCCAGTTAGGGAGAGCAGGTGAACTCCTGTAATGATAGAGGGGAGGAGAGTTTGAGATTGACCGGTGGTCTAGGGGTTCTGTGAATCGAGAGACACAGGGCATAGCAGTAAGAGGCATAGCATGAAGGTAGTTAGGCTTAACTAATGCTCCACAGTGCTGTGTGATTTTTTTCTGTGTTTGTATCTTATGTTTTATATATTATGTGCTTAATGCGCTGGCATGAGAAACATTATTTAAACATTAACATTATTTAGAGCCAGCTTTTAATATTCAGGGGAATGTGACTTCCAGTGACTGGCTAGGGACATGCTACGCATTGGAGAGGCGTGGCATGAGAGAGGGCTGACTGATGTGGCATCCCTGGCGACACTGACAATAACGTTATAATTTCTCATTTTAATAATATTGTGTTTTCTTACAGTTGCACATGAATAAAATGTTACATTTATACAGTTGCTGTCTTTCACTTTACTGATTTGGGAAAGAATTGCGATATAAAACTTTGAATCCTGAAAAGATAAAGCACCATATTCTGTAGTTTTATATGTGTAGCAATATGTTTGATAGTGATACTACTATTGTCAGAGTACCACAGATAAAATTTAATAGACACCTGATTCAGTGAGAAATGAGGCAAAGACACACTTTGAGGATAGCCTGACTGCTTTTTTGCTTTCTGATGATGTTGGTTGAAACAGTAATAAAATGTCATTTTATTTTGAATGCCCCTTTTGAAGTAAAATATTTGCACAATATAAATTCAACTATGTTGATTGTTGATACATTGATCATTGTAAAAAAAAATTAATAAAATATTCTAAAGCAAATGAAAAATATGTAATTATAGTTTTGTTACCATTTACAGGTGAAGAGAGAGCTATCAGGTGTCCTCATATTTGAGTCACATGCCAAAGCAGGAACGGTCTGTAAGTGCAAATAACTTATAAATGCTTAATGTTGTCAATCACCAATTGTTAAAGGAATATTAATTTGACAAGGAAGCATGTAATAATAGAATGATTACAGACTAATTCTAACATAAAGCTTAAAATGTTTTTACTTGTATAATAATCAGGTAAACATTACACATGTTTTATTGTGTTTGGATGATATTTAGTGTTCAATCAGGGTGAGGAAGGCACTTCCTGGTACATCATCCAGAAGGGATCGGTAAATGTGGTCATCTATGGCAAGGTGAGACTATTCCACAGCTTTATTACACCGACTAACTGGACTGTTTCTGATCTCATTAGGAGAGGCTGAGTGTTGTGTTCGCTCTGTGTCTGTAGGGAGTGGTTTGCACTCTACATGAGGGTGATGACTTTGGCAAGTTAGCACTGATCAATGATGCTCCACATGCTGCCTCTATTGTGCTTAGAGAGGACAACTGCCATTTCTTACGAGTGGATAAAGAAGACTTTAACCGTATACTCAGGGTGCAGTACACACATACAGATGTTATTCGGTTGTTTTTTTTTACTGTAAAGCCATCTTCCATTGTTGTCTCAGTGACTTACTAAATACATGGGTTTATGTGCAGGATGTAGAGGCAAACACAGTTCATCTTAAAGAACAGGATAAGGATGTATTGGTGCTTCAGAAGAGTCTCCGCCCCTCCAGCCATGGAAATGTCCCTGCCCACTTCAAGTATACACTTGCAAATCAATTTGTATATTATAAATATAATTATATTATTTGTTCCTTTGTCTCTCTTCAACATACATGCATTCATCTAGCATCCACTAATCAGTGCCTGTTTGGTCTACAGGTACACTGTGATGTCAGGGACCCCAGAGAAGATTCTAGAGCATTTACTTGAGACAATGCGCCTGGACATTCATTTCTCTGACCCAGGTTACTAATTTCTATCTTAGTAGGGAAAAGTAACATTCTAGAAATAAACTCATAATTCTGTTGCTGAACCAGATGAACAGGATTATGTGACTGATTGGTTATTTACTGGCCTTTTCACACAGATCCTGCACTGGATGATTTTGTTCTCATGTACTGTGTCTTCATGCCAAATAGCCAGCTGTGCCCAGCCCTCTTGGCCCAATATCCTTTTCAGGATCATCCTGCCATCTTAATGTTATGTACTTTCTTAAAAGGATTACTGGTTTTTAACAACTGATTCTATGATTAATATAGTGAACTCTTTAACTTTCATGTTTGTGTATATTCCTTAGCATGCATGTACTTACCATTCTCAGGCATCTCAAGGTTCAGAGCAAGAGCGAATGGACTATGCTATTGCTAGTAAGAGACGTGTACTGAGTCTGGCTCTGCGTTGGGCCACCCTACAGGCCCACCATCTACTGGAGGATGACACCACACTTAGCTTTCTGAAGGTTGGACACATATACATACCCATTTCACATATACATCCATTTTACCCAATTAATATTACCAATCCAGCTACAAATAAATTTGCATTCCCACCATTTATGGGGGAGAGCCATTCTGACACTCACACATTGTGCTGCTAGAGACAAGTTACTCATATCATTTCAGATATCCTAAAAAGTGCTGATGTTGATCAGAAGGGGGTGGGCTCTGCCCCTTTCCCACTTTATACACACTTTATTCCCCACAGTAAAAATCCAGCATATTTTTATTTCTGTAGCATTTGACATCACTTTTAGTTATAAAAGATGGAAACACAAGTTTACCAAGTACTTTACCATGTTTTTGTCGGGCTGCGTCTCAGATTCAGTGGTTCCAGTGTAGCAATATTATGGGCCTGAACAGAATCAATTGTGTTGAGCGAGAAACATGTTTTTGCAGCAGAAAAGCACAGAAATTAAATTTTAGCACTGTTCAGGTTGAAAAGAGACATGAGATTCACTATTTAGTTTTACTAGATTTAGGCCTTGTCCACACGTAGCCGGGTATTTGAATAAACGCATATATTTTTATGCGTTTGGGCCATTCATCCACATGCAAACGCAGTTTTACACCACCAAAAACGAATGATTATGAAAACTCCAGCCAAAGTGGAGATTTTGGAAAACTCCAGAACATCACAATCTGCGACAAATGATGCTGTGATGTCATATGCTCGACCTCTGTAATTGACTGCCTTGCTGTGGAAGGATGAACGCCAGCAGAGAATTTTCCATTTTTATGTTAATTCAAACACTCTTTGCGTGTTTGTTTTTACAAGTTCAGCTTCTCCAATACGTGGAGGAGCAAAGGAGAAGTTTTTTGTTACTTACTTTTCTGTTTTGTATTCTGATTGGCTGACATGGGTGTTAGCTTTGTGTTACACTGCTATCTATGCGCTTGGCGTCTTTATGACAACACTCTACGGCGTATTTATGCGGATTCATGTGGATGAAAACTTTCCTTAAAACGATCTCGTGTGTATGATATTATTTTTGAAAACGATGTAGGGGAGATATTTGTTTTTATAAAACCCGGCTACGTGTGGACTAGGCCTTAGACTTCGTTTATACAGTGTTTGACTATTTTATTAGGTAATACTTGATAAGTGCATTTTGTATAAAATGTACCATGTTCAGATTCAGATGCATATCATATTCAGATGCATATTTTTACCCATATCTGATGCATGCACAGTCTATTTCATATAGAAGATCATTAGAATGGGACTCTCTGGAGAGCTCAGTGACTTTCAATGCACCACCACTGTAGGATGCCACTAGGGCTGGCTGTTTTTGTAAATAGTTTTTTTTTGCCCCTTGTAGCAAATCCATGTACTGTATCAGGGTTCCAACATCTAGTGGGAAGGGTTCCCAGAATATCAGAGACTAGTACTCAGTAAAGAAGCAACTTCCTAATAATGAAATGTTCACAGAAATAAATCTGGTATTAGCAAATAGTGTTCAAGTTCAGACTTAAAGGATTATCTTCAAATGTGACCGCAATCAAATAATCATATACTCTATTATATTCAATATATGCTATTGTTCATGAAATCCTGTTTGTTTATGTAAATGTGTGTGTACATAAAGGAACTGCACGGGTTTGTATCAAATGATGCCAGGGTTTTACGCCCACTGAAGGAACTTCTGCCAGAACTGGAGAAAATCATCAAACAATAGTAAGTCTGTGTATGTGTAGTATATGAGTGTATACGTTTGTATGTCAAAACAAGCATGCAGTAAGCAAACTCTCTTAATTCTTTCTCACAGCCCTGATGATTCTCGAACTTCTCAGAAAAAGGTGTTTTGTTTTCATTGTCAAAATGTTTTTCATACCTAATAATCCTGAATTGTGTCTCTTATATAGTTGTCTTGTGCTTCTATTTCACTGTTATGCCACTTTTAGCATAAATTCCTCCTGCGACAGTTTAGCTCTGGTGAAGAGAGACTGGCAAAAAAACAACCAATCAGGAGCTTTGATGACAGTGAGTATGTATGAGAGTGGGCCATTAGCACATTAGCAGTATCAGATCTTATGATCTGTTATTTCTTATTCTTCATTTCTTGTTCTTTGTCTCTTTGCCTTGTATGTGTATGTTACATGTTTGTTTAGTACTTCTTAAAGTGTACTGCAATGATAACACATACACCACCGTCCGAGTTCCTGTGTTGGCTACTGGAAGAGAGGTGACAGCAGCTGTAGCTGACAAACTTGGATTCACAGAGGAGCTACTTCTGATAAGCCTCAGTTCTTCTGGAGGTATTCTAAAGAAAACAAACTGTAGAAATATAATAAGAAACTATATAGTATAGTATCGTGTCATATAACACTTTTGTAATAATCTGAAGTACAAACCGGATTCCAAAAAAGTTGGGACGCTATACAAATTGTGAATAAAAACTGAATGCAATTATGTGGAGATGGCAAATGTCAATAT
>BRDA01026951.1:3813-33295 GCA_036984385.1 Crenuchus spilurus | reverse complement strand
ACCTGTTGGTACTCTAGAAGGACAGGTACGAGAGGTTTAAGCCCTAGTGACTGAGACGGACCTTTACCAAGTTTAGTATAAATCTCTCGATTGCCTCCATTGGTTGTCCATTGTCTCACCCAGGTGCAGACGAGGTACGTCCGTGAGATGACTACAGGTTGTTCCAAGTCAAGTCAAAATAAATTACTTCACTAAGAGAATGAGTGTAAAGTGGGAACCCTGAACTGAACCTTGTTGGACATCAGTAGAGTGCCTGCATGGAGCAGACGTGGACCCACTCTGTTACCTGTTGGTTACCTCCGTTAGCTCTCTAAATATGATTTGAACCATTTCCAGGCAGAGTCAGTGATCCCGAATTTGGAGAGCATGGACAGGAAGATCTCATGGTTGTCCATGCCAAAGGCTGCAGAAAAATCAAGAAGGATGAGAACCAATATCAGTCCAGCAGATGTAGCTATCCTGAGTTTCTCGGTCACAGCTATCAGGGCAGTTTCAGTGGAGTGTGCAGGTTTGAAGGCAGACTGGTAGGGGACCTGGAGTTGGTTCTGGGGGAGAAAGACAGGTAACACTTTATAATAACTTTCATTAATAGCTCATTAACTAATGATTAATAACTGTGAACAAATCATTAGTTCATGAGAATTTCATTAACAAATGATTTACTAAAGATTTAGTAATGATTTGTTAACATTTGCAAAATTGAATACAATCATTAGTAACTACATGAACTGTCATTTATAAACATTTGTTCATGTTCAAATTCTCATGAACTAATTATTTGTTCACAATTATTCATCATTAGTTAATGGCTTATTAATGAAAGTTATTATAGTGTTACCAAAAGACATATAGCTGGTTATCAACAGCACATTCAAGAATTTTCAAGAGAAAAGACAAGAGTGATACCAGTCTATAGTTGCTAACATCAGAGCTATTCAGTGTACGCTTCTTCAGTATGGGAACCACTCTAGCAGTCTTGAATGCCAATGGAACATAATCTGATGACAAAGAGCAATTTATAATCAAAGAGATGAAAGGTAGTAGGTCTGACGAGATGGACAAGGGGTTTGTGGATGGTATGGGATCCAGTGGGCAAGTTGTTGGGTTGCTGGATTTCAACAGCTGTAGTACATCCTCTATTAGAGATCAAGGTATCTGTGTCTATGTCCAGTGAGAAAGAGGAAAATGAGAGGGTTGGGAAGGGTAGACAGGATGGTTGAAGCAAGAAATGAGGAAGAAATGGTGTGTAGATTGGGATGGGAGAAGGAAAGACAAAGAGAGTCGTGAACAAGAATAGTAGGGAGAGAGAAAATGAAAGATAGAAAGTGATGGTCAGTGCAGTGAACTGGGTTACTGTGATTTCCAGGGCTGGAATAAGTCTGCTGAAGATCAGGTCCAAGGTGTCGGTGGAGATTGGTTGAGAGTGAGGTCAAAAGATGATAGAAGCAGAAGGCAAGATGACTACAACTTGTTTGCTGGGAGGTTGAAGTTACCGAGGAGTGAGTGGAGATCCATTAAACAGGAAGAAACTCGGAAGAGTTTGAGAATGACTTATAAATGCAGGCTTCATATACTGATATATTGTAAAAAAAACACTCAAAACATTTCTAGCTAAGGCTTCTGTGCCCTGAACTGAATAACCATTGGTCTACACACTTATTGGTCTACACACTGCTAATTACAGTTTATAAAAATAATGTGGATTTATTTCTAAAACAAACCGAATGTGAGCTGACACTGTTTTTCACTCATTCACTGGGTACTAGATTGAATATTTACAGGATAGGTGTGAGGAGAGGTGTGAGAATTCTTTGTTCAGGTGAGCAGTCAGGAGAACACCTTTGTTCTTGCACACTCCTGGGCCACTACTCCACCACTTGTATGTCTGGAATTACCATGACATCACCATATGATTGGCAAATTGTGAGAAAAATGCACTGTAATGTAACTCATGCTGAGAAATGTATTTCTGCATATTTAAGCTCCTCTCACAATAATCTAAAAATATACTTCAATTCAATGTGTGTGTGATCCTCAAAGTATTCCTTCTATGACAGGTGCTGTCCTTGTTCGAAATCAACAGTCAACAGTCAACAAGTGTTCAGACATTCGAGAAAGACTCGGAGTAGAGCCACTGCTCCTCCACATGAAGAGGAGCCAGTTGATGGGGTACGGGCACATGATTAGGATGCCTCCTGCCTCCCTGTTGAAGTTTTCTGGGCATGTCCAGCTGGGAGAATACCAAGGGGGAAGACCCAGGACATGGTGGACAGATTATATATCTCAGGTGGCCTGGGAATGCTTTAGAATCCTGGCATATGAGCTAGAAAAGGTGGCTGGGGAGATGGACATCTGGTCTACTTTACTTTAGTTGTTACACCCGCAAGCCAGATACAGATAAGCAGAGGTTTATGGATGGGTGGGTAGATGGATGGATGAATGGATGGATGGGTCAAAAATGGGTGTCCCTGCCATTCGTCTTTTAAAGTTTTGATTAAATGGAATACTCCAAAGAAAGACAAAACCTACACTGAAATGGCCCTGAAGGATTCAAGAGCTGTTCATGATCCATAATCCCAAACATTACCTGCCCTGAAGCAGATATATGACTGTAAATCTAGAGTTTGATTAAAATAAGTTAACAAAAGATTTCCTAAAAGACAGAGTTTAAGTAAAAGCAAGAGGCTCAGACCACACCATGAGATGGCTAAACGTTCAGAATCTCACCAAAAACGTATTTATGCTAAACATGATAAAGTATCTTAAAAATGTTTTTCAAGTTTAAAAGTACAATGTCAAACATACAAGCACCACCAAAATCTCCACTCATTCAATCTACCTTTATCTTCTCATATTTTTCTTTTCACATGTTTCCTGAATGCAACCAAAACTACAGTGATAAGATCTGTAAGTTAAGATCTTACAGTGATAAGATCATAAGTTTGTTCTTCATTCTAGTTCATTATGGTTAATTTACATGGAGCTGATTACAACTTGCTGAGTTAAGCTCAACATTTAAACTCTTGCATTTTAGGAAACACATCCAGTGTAGATGTAAAACAGCTGGCCAATCAGACTGCAGCATGTAAGATTTACAATGCTCCACCCCATCTTCTTCTAACCTTATGTGAGTTTGCATTTTAGATGAATTTGCAGAAGAGGAGAGGAAGGTCTTCTTTAAGTCAACTGGAATATGACTGGACTATTATTACACCTAACTTTTCTAATCATGACCCAGTGTGAGTATACACATTTACCATTTGTTATATATCTAATATCATTAAAACAATCAGAGCATAATGAAAAACTGGTATAAGAATGAAAATGTATAGCTTTATAGCAGGAGATAAGATGTATAGTCTAGTCTTGGATTAATATGCAATGCAAAAAGTAAATAACCAGTGTAAATTTTAATCTAGTATTAGCCTTAATCTTGGTTTGGGAAACCAACCCTTAGAGTTTAGGGTGTGAATAAGTTAGTTCCAAATGTAATAGTTTATGATCTCTGGTTGTCTTTATGGAAGTCAAGAGACAATCACTGCATTTGTGCAACCTGTTTTAAGGTGGACGAGCTACTGAAGATGTTGTCTTGCAGCCAAAATCAACAGTGAGGGTACAGCCCAGACTCTCCACCAGCCTTGAGTGCCATGTTCAGATAAATGGATATATGACCTTTACAATATTCTGGATGAAAATTCCTCTTAATAAAACTCCTGTTTGTATAGCAAGAGCTAAAGCATTTAATGATGATGTGATCATGTATGAGCAATTTGTAAACCAGTCCAGAATCAAAGTCACATGGAACCAAAGGACCTTCAATTTGTTATTTTCATCAGTAGAGAAAACAGATATTGCAACATACATTTGTTTTGTTCATAAATATGGAGATTTGTTGTTTGGAAATGGGAGTAAACTGGTCCTTGAAGAACATGTGGATGGTAAGTATGAAAAACATGTAATTCAGGATTGATTAATCATTTTACTTTTCAGCTTACCGTATATGTAGTGCAGTGTTTGTTTGATTCTGAATAGTTCTTATGAATGTACTGAATGTGAAAATACTCTCTTATACAGCAGTGTCATCACCAAACACCCCAGTCACAGACAATAAGGAGAATGACGGTAGGTTTGATCTGTACGTTTTGTAGAATAAGACTCACTTAATTGTAAAGCATTGTCACTGTAAAGCTTACTCTACCATCCAAACTCAGCTTTTATACATCAACTACATTAAATAAACTCATATTGATGCTTTCTGTAATACATCTTCAAATAAGCAGAAAATGTGTTTCGTGAATTGTAATGCAATACAATGTGCTTACACTTTACTGATGAATGTAGACATTTTTAGTTTTTTGTCCCAGAAATATATATTTTTTGAGCTGCACAGCACTTATGGGACATTATGTATCATCTTACCACTAAGATTTGTGCCACAAGAGTTTGCCCTCATGTCATATTTATTTTGGACTTAAGCATCAGTAAAAGATTGCAACCAAATATTAATTTCCATTTTTCTACCAAAGCTTTTTTTAGTGCTTCTTCCACAAATATATGGTCGATGGTTAATTTGAATTAAAATCTTTAACTAGAAGCTCAGAATAGTTAGAAATGAACAACAGAAAGAGTAGAAGAAGGTTTAGTCTTTCATATGTTTTGTAAGTATCTAAGAAAATAAAACAATGAAGCTCTGAGGGAATGCATGCCAAGCTGTTTATGATTTAAATAATAATCTTTGTGTGAAGTTGCTCTTGGAAAACCCAACCGAGGTCAGTAAATCCTGTCATACAACACAATGTGATTTCTATTTGCATTATATCTTTTCATTTGTAAGTTATTTATGCTGATCTGTTCTCAGCTTACTTTGTTAAGTATTAGTAGCCACTAAATATTATTTAAAGTGTAATTTATATCATGGTTTGCTTGATAAATGTAGCTTTATGTCATTTAAAGATCATTTCTTCTTGTAATGCTAGGAAAAATGCTAATGCTTGAATACCTGCTAGCAGCATTAGCAGCAACTAATGTGGTATCACTATTGTTCATCATTTGGCTCTGTCACCACTTAAAGAAGAACAGATCTGGTAAGTTCAAGAGAAGCAACCATGTCATTATTGTTCACATATTGAAAAATACAGTGGAGAACCTGGAACACTGCTTGTTTATCATTTTTTGCATTGGCACACTTAGCAATGTCTTTATTTCCTTCAAACATGATTTACATATAATGTAACCTTGCATTTTGTAATTGAAAAAATATATTTACATATTTGTCTTGCAGGAGTAAGAGGTGAAGCCAAAGGTGCAGAGGAAGAAGTAGGTGCTATTTTTGGATTAGTGAAATAAAGCACAGCACAATATTTATAACCCATGAAACCGCTTTACTGTTCACTAGATATGTCATATAATTGTTATTCTCACTACTGTGTGATGTAATAATGACAGTGTTTAATGTCTGATGTTTCTTGTTAAACAGGAAACATATGAAATGAGCTACGCTGCTGTAACCTTTGGGAACAAACAGAAGAGAACTGTACAGAAGAGCACCGATGTGGACTCTACAGTCATATATAGTGTTGTGCAAAACCGAAAGGAATTAAATATATAATTAATTGAAAAAAATCTTTTGAGTGTCTTAGCAATGTTCTATAAAATCTGCCCAAACACACATTTAGTACTAATACCTTAAGGAAACCAAGCTTTAGAGGTAAATAAAAGTCATTATAGCTTCTCTGAGTTTACTTGATTCAAAATATGAAATGTTGAATGAAAAATTTAATTGTGAAAAGCAACTACTCATTGTATCACATCTCATTGCCCTTTAGGATGCTGTTTTGGGTTTATGTTGCTGTGTGAGTCTTTGGGTTTACTTTGGTACTCTAAAGCCAATATATTGTTCTTAACAAGCCTCAAGTGTGATGAGCTGGGGAGCTTATTAAAAAAAATACTGGAAGGACATTTTACTTGGCTTAAAGGTGCTGATAAAGTTTACACAAATGCTAACTTTACTTTTAAGTAAGTTAGTCAAATACTTAAGCTTGTGAACTAGATTATGGCTACATTCAATATGATTATTCTCTAAACATACATCACATGAAGCTGGTTAATTTGTGAGCATCTTACTCAAACTCAGGCCTACCTTACACCTAATGACTTTCAAGCAATTTTACTGTCGCAGACAAATTTTCAAGGTCAGGATAAAATCGAATCCTTAAGTGTAAGGTGGTCAGGATTGAAAATTTTAGTCAGTCTTTTTCTCATCCAGGTGTTCTGATAAAATCAAACATGTTTAATATTATAAGTCTTAAGACTTAGCTCATGCAAATAGTGGTGTGAACATTGTCGGCAACCAATAGGAAAGCTACAGGAAGCCACAAAGGAAAGTACATGAATGTTTTGCAGGTAAAAAAAAGTTGGACATGTAAGAGAGTCCGGCAAGAAACTTGTGGAGCGGTGGAGTGAGCAAGAGTGTCTCTGCCATTTATTCCATGACAGAGAGGAAAAGGGAAAAGTGGACAAATTTCTGAAGCCCTCAAAACTCCCAGGTGAGTATGATATGCTAAATCTAATTAACTAGCTAAATGCTCCTGAACAGGGCTACTTGATGATAGTTTTAATCTTAAAAGTTATTGTTTTCCACAACAGGTTGAAGAAAAAATTAGCATGCAGACACAGAGGACCAGTAATCCATGGATGGGAATCATAGTAATTAAGTGTTGACAGTATTTTGAGCACTGGTAGCACTGCATTTGTAATGCATTTTACTATGTAATGCAAGTTATTATATTTAAGGTTATTTTATTTTGCACTACATTGTCTTATTGTGTGTTGAGTTATTTTTCATACAAAGAAAATTTTAATAAATATACATTTTGCAATAAGTATGCTCTTTGTTGCATTAATTCTAAGTCAAACAAAAGCAGATGTAAAATAATCTAAAAAGAAATGTAGTTGCAGTTTTAAATTAGTGACCCTGAAAGATCAAGTCTTTCCAAGGTCTTTCCAAAATCTTTGGCTATGACCAGGGGCAGATTTTGAAGTTCTGGGGCCCCAAGCAATGTTATGTCTGGGGGCCCTGATCAAACAAATTTATTTTTATAGTTATGGGTATGGTGCGGTGCGGGCTTGAACATAAATTAATGTTAATAAATATTAATACTTTATTTAAACATTATTATTATTAATAATATTTTATTAATAGTCATATTTTATTACTAGTTAATATTAATAATAATAATAATAATAATTATTATTATTATTATTATTATTACTATTATTATTATTATTATTATTATTATTATTATAAATAAAATAATAAAATTCATATTAATCATTAAAATCCTAACTAATGATTAAATATTAATAAACTGTCAAATGCATGTAGCATAAAATTATCACCCAATTCTGTGCTTCAACTTCACTCCAATTACAAGTTATAAGTTTTACACTTATGTTTGGACTGTATGGTCAATAGACATGTCCTACTTTTGAGACCTAAATGTCTATGACACTGTCATAGAAACATTGTCCGACAGACTAAAATTGACCTCAGTAGATGCAATTTTTAAAATGCTGAATTTCCCGCAAGGGATTAATAAAGTACTTATCTATCTAAATCTTGCACTAATTTCCGGTGTATCTTAGCAATGCATACAGCATTTTCAATAGCGCACAACTCACACTAGCGATGGGCTTCTATGGCTCTGGTACAACTTTTTTTTTTCTTTTTTCTTTTTTTGCTGCTTAGCTTAAGCTAGTAATAAAATAATGTCAATTCAACAGTGATTAAATATATGTACAAATGGAAAAACTGCTCAAATAATTTTTATGCATGGAAATGTAGAGATAGATTCCTCTTATAAATTTACATATGTCCTTTTTCATGAAAAAAAGGAATTTATTAACTTATTTTTTGTCTATACAATTACTTGTGTGTATTTATTTATTTATTTATTCAGTCATTGATATGTGTATTTATTTATTTATACTTATGTCATTTTTCATCATATGTAGAAAGATGTCTTTTTGTATGCTCTCTCTGTGTGTGTGTACAACAATTATAGTTAATACAAATATAACGCCAATATGACAGTCTGGTTGGGTAGGTGAGCAGTCAGTCATATGTGAGCAGAGTGAACAGGTTGGGACTTAACACGCAGCCCTGAGGGGAGCCAGTGCTGAGGGTTAAGGTGGAGGAGGTGATGTTGTGGACCTTAACAGACTGTGATCTGTTGGTCAGGAAGTCCAGGACCCAGTTGCATAGGGAAGCGTTCATTCTGAGTGAAAAGAGTTTGCTAGTCAGGATCTTAGGAACTATTGTGTTTAAGGCTGATGTGAAGTCCACAAAAAGGAAACAGACATAGGAGTCTTTCTTTTCCAGGTGGGTGAAGGCAGTGTGGACCACAGAGGAAATGGCATCCTCTGTAGAACGGTTCTTTCTGTAGGCATATTGGTGAGGATCCACCGTGATGTCGATGGTGGCTTTATTAATGTGGGACATAACCAGTCTTTCAAAGCACTTTGTGACTATCGGCGTGAGGGCTGTTGGCCAGTAGTCATTCAGACCTGACACTGTGGAGCTCTTGGGGACCGGGATGATGGTGGCAGTCTTCATGCAGGTGGGGAAAACTGCCTGGCTGAGGGAGATATTAAAGATAAGCCAGGATAAGCCATATAAAAGAAAGCCAGGACTACGGAGAGCTGATCCGCGCAGTCCTTTAACACCTGGCCAGGGATGTTGTCGGGACCGGCCGCCTTTCGAAGGTTGATTCCCCTAAGAGTCCTCCTTACTTCAGCCAGTGTCATACTGATGGCCACTTCTCTAGGTGCTGGGGTAAGTCTGATGTTGGGGAGGGGGAGTGTTGGGGTTCTCGATCCGGGCATAAAATTTGTTGAGAGCCTCAGGCAGGGAGGGGTCGTTGGGGCATTGTGCATCCTTTGATTTGTAGTCTGTGATGCACTTTATGCCCCTCCACATGCTCCTTGGATCCTAGGAGGTGAAATGTCCCTGGATTTTCTGAGCATATGCAGCTTTTGCCCTCTTCAAACCTGCAGATCTCTTTTAGCCCTTCTGTGTTCGTGTGGGTCGCTGAACCTGAAGGCAGCATCCCTAACTTTCAACAGAGAATGCACCTCTGCATTCAGCAAGGGTTTCTGGTTCAGGTAGCAGGTCACAGTCTTGATGGTGACATCACCTGCACACTTGCTGATGTACCCGAGGACAGCAGATGTACAAAGTTAATACTGAGAGTCACTATATAGACTCTAATAGTGTTGATTTAACACTGGCAGATTTACTATGTATAATCCTCCAGATCCAGTTCCCCCTCACTCTCAGCAGCTTCCCTGAAAACCTGCCAGTCTGTGCAAAGCAGTCCTCCAGCACAGTGTCTCCATCATTGGGCCACACAGTGAAGGTCTTTTGTGTGGGTCTGGAGTGTCACAGTCGAGGGTGGTATGCAGGAACCATTAGGAGGGAGATGTGGTCAGAGAGCCCAAGGTGGGGGCGAGTCACGGCTCTATAAGTGTTTTTAATGTTGGTGTACACACGGTCAAGTGTGTTATTTCCCCGTGTTGGAATGTTTACATGCTGATAAAGCCTCGGCAGTGAGTTTGTCAGGTCTACGTGGTTAAAGTCCCCGCCACTACATAAAACACCTCCGGATGGTTGTTCTGAAGTGAGCTGATGTTGTCATGGAGCTTTTCATGACAAATTCAGACTACTACCAGGCACCTAAATGTAACTGCTTCCAATTTAAGGTGCAAGAGGTTTTGTTAAAAAAGTTACCTTCATATACATACATTGCACTTGATTGTGGAGTTATTAATGAACAAAGCATATCATAATAAAGGTCATCCTCATAAGCAGCATTAGTAAGATTACAGTGGTGCTTGAAAGTTTGTGAACCCCTTAGAATTGTTTATATTTCTGCATAAATATGACCTAAAACATCATCAGATTTTCTCATAAGTCCTAAACGTATATAGAGAACCAAGCTAAATAAGAAAATATTATACTTGGTCATTTATTTATTGAGGAAAATGTTCCATTATGACATATTTATGAGTGGCAAATGTGAACCTTTGGGATTAGCAGTTAATTTGAAGGTAAGATAAGAGTAAGGTGTTTTCAATTAATGGGATGACAATCATGTGTGAGTGGGCACCCTGTTATATACTCTTTACAGTGTAATAAAAGACAGGAGCTTAAGAGGTTAAGATGATTATTTGTCAAAATTCAAAACGCCCATTCTTGCTGGGCAATAAATAATTTATACCAGTTAATATTGTGTAACAGTATTGATTTTCAAATTTAATACCCTTGATATATGACAAACATTATATCCATGATCCCATTCTAATGAGAACACCCCTGTCCAATATCATTTAAATGTCAAATTATTAAAAATTGTATCACCTTAAAAGCAAGCAAGGTTTTTTTCTTGGACACCATCCATAAAAGTTGACTTTATGCAGTGCCCTTTGCACTGTCTTACTTACAAAAACTGTGATTACTAGGGGTGTGTATCTGTCCAATAAATGACGATCCGATATGTATCTCGATTCATGTGGTACGATACAATTCAGAAACGATTTATTTTAAATTGGACCGATTCGGTTCGAGGAGGATTTCGATACGATTCGGTTCAATATAATCGGGTAGGAAATAATACGAGTTACTTATTTCAAATAGATAATTTATATTATGATTCAACATAAGTTAATACTAAAAATGTGTTTTTGCTTGCTTTCAGATAGATTAATGAAATATTAGAGAACTAGTAAAGTTGTATTTGGGATGTGAATTCAGAAACAGTAAAATACTGTTGCGTTGGGATGTGGTACCAGGGCTCCAATGTTTTAAACAAGTCCCCAAAGCCCTCATTCTCCACCACACAGTATGGTCTTAAGTCTTTGACAATGAACCGGGTTATTGAAGCCGTCATTACTTTGGCTCTACCTGAGATGTGATCGAGTTTTGGCTGGAAGAAGTTCTGTTTTTCTGCATTTGTCATGCCGTGTCTTTGGGCTAAAGGTGTTACTGTCCTCATCGCCACTTTCCTCATGTCGTCTCATCAAATGTTCTCAGTTCTTAATTTAATTCCAAACTTTAGATTATAAGCTCGGCGGAGCGTTGTACAGTATATATGTGTGTCGGACGTTTGTCTTTCAAACGTGACTGTGATGAGTATCGCGACAGTTCATGAGAGAGAGCAAGCGAGAGAGAGAGAGGGGAGGGGGCCGGGGGAGGGAGGGAGAGAGAGCGCAGCAGAAGCATATCAGTACCGGATTCCAAAAAAGTTGGGACACTAAACAAATTGTGAACAAAAACTGAATGATGTGGAGATGGCAAATGTCAATATTTTATTCAGAATAGAACATAGATGACAGATCAAAAGTTTAATCTGAGTAAATGTAACATTTTAAAGGAGAAATATGTTGATTCAAAATTTCAGTGTCAACAAATCCCAAAAAGTTGGGACAAGTAGCATAAGTGGCTGGAAAAAGGAAATTGAGCATATAACGAACAGCTGGAAAACCAATTAACACTAATTAGGTCAATTGGCAACATGATTGGGTATAAAAAGAGCTTCTCAGAGTGTCAGTGTCTCTCTGAAGCCAAGATGGTAAGAGGATCACCAATTCCACCATTGTTGCACAGAAAGATAGTGCAGCAATACCAGAATGGTGTTACCGAGCAAAAAAAGCAAAGACTTTTAAGTTATCATCATCATGCATAACATCATCAAAAGATTCAGAGAATCTGGAACAATTGCTGTGCGTAAGGGTCAAGGCTGTAAAACTACTGGATGTTTGTGATCTCTGGGCCCTTAAACGTCACTGCACCTCAAACAGGACTGCCACTCTCAAGGAAATAACAGAATGGGCTCAGGAATACTTCCAGAAAGCATTGTCAGTGAACACAATCCACCATGCCACCCGCCGTTGCCAGCTGAAACTACATTGCAAAGAGGAAGCCATTTCTAAGCAAGCTCCACAAGCTCAGACGTTTGCACTGGGGCAGGGGTCTTTTAAAATGGAGTGTGGCAAAATGGAAGACTGTTCTGTGGTCAGATGAGTCACGATTTGAAGTTCTTTATGGAACACTGGGACGCCATGTCATCCGGACCAGAGAGGACAAGGATAACCCAAGTTGTTATCAACGCTCTGTTCAAAAGCCTGCATCACTGATGGTATGGGGTTGCATGAGTGCTTGTGGCATGGGCAGCTTGCATGTCTGGAAAGGCACCATTAATGCAGAGAACTATGTTCAGGTTCTAGAACAACATATGCTCCCATCTAGACGTCATCTCTTTCAGGGAAGACCCTGCATTTTTCAACAAGATAATGCCAGACCACATTCTGCAGCAATCACAACATCATGGCAACGTAGGAGAAGGATCCGGGTACTGAAATGGCCAGCATGTAGTCCAGATCTTTCACCTATAGAGAACATTTGGCGCATCATAAAGAGGAAGGTGCAACAAAGAAGGCCCAAGACGATTGAACAGTTAGAGGCCTGTATTAGACATGAATGGGAAAGCATTCCTATTTCTAAACTTGAGAAACTGGTCTCCTCTGTCCCCAGACATCTGTTGAGTGTTGTAAGAAGAAGGGGGGATGCCACACAGTGTTAAAAATTGCCTTGTCCCAACTTTTTTGGGATTTGTTGAAGCCATGAAATTTTGAAACAACATATTTTTCCCTTAAAATGATACATTCTCTCAGTTTAAACTTTTGATCAGTGATTTATGTTCTATTTTGGATAAAATATTAGATGTTGGCACCTCCACATCATTGCATTCAGTTTTTATTCACAATTTGTTTAGTGTTCCAACTTTTTTGGAATCCGGTTTGTAAAACGAAACCGGTTGACACCTCTTGAATCGGGCCATCGGCCATTTCACTTTAAAAATAGACCGATTCAGGGGTCCGTGTACCGATGCACTCACATTGTTTAAGTCAAAATCGGTCTTCCGATTCAAATCGGTTATTTTTTACATTAACATACCGGTCTTTTTCACACTTCACATTGCTTATCTGTACGTCTCAGTTCTTCCCTCTATTTGGCCCTCTTGTCTGCCCCAGATAGCAAGCATACATTGGCCCAACGTTGGCTCACCGACAGTGATTACATTGGCATGACGTTGGCAAGTCACATTGGGCCAACGACATTTTGGCCAGTGGGCCTACGTTGGCCAGACGTTGGCTGTCTTACCAGTGTTCGAAGGTGGGCTTACGTTGGCCAGACGTTGGCTGTCAACCAGTGTTCGAAGGTGGGCTTACGTTGGCCAGACGTTGGAGTCTGAGCAAGTTGTACTGTTTGAACCCACTGAAAACAGCATACAGTTGGAGCAGTTGAATGTAGGTGAAGGGCTAGTAGAAGTCAATAGGCCCAACTGTCCTTGTGTGGAGGTGCCTATTGCAAACCATACACAACACAATATCATCCTCCCAAAAAAGACAGTTGACAAGGTAATCAAAACCAGCCAGCCCTGCAACTACCAGGTCAAATGATACAGAGGCCCAACTAGCTGATTTATGAAATCCACCTGTTGATTTAAGTCACTTAAGAACAGCAGGAAATAGCCAAAAAGATGTATGAGGAGTCTGCAGTTTTTGTCCATGATGAGAACGACATAGGCTGCATTCCGAACCTTAAGGATGATATTCCAGTTCAGTAGACATATTCTGCCATTCCAAAGCCACTCTACAAGGAAGTAAAAGAATATATCTAGGACTTACTCATTAAAGGCTGGATTGTGAAGTCAAAATCCCCCTGTTCTGCCCCAGTAGTATGTGTACGGAAAAAAGATGGTACACTGAGACTGTGTATTGACTACAGGCTACTAAACAAGAAAACAGTTCCAGATAGGCATCCCCTACCCAGGATCCAGGATCTCATTGACACACTTGGGGGCTTTAGCTGGTTTTCAATTCTAGACCAAGGGAAAGCCTATCACCAGGGCTTTATAGCTGATGGCTCACGACATCTCACTGCATTCATCACACCCTGGGGCCTATATGAATGGGTGCGTATTCCTTTTGGTTTGTCAAATGCCCCTGCCGCATTCCAAAGGAGCATGGAAGAAATGCTGGAGGTGCTACATGATGAATGTTGCATCCCATATCTTGACGATGTACTCTGCTATGCACAATCTTTTGAAGAACATGTTGAGGTACTGAGAAAAGTACTTCTTACACATGGATTGAAATTAAGGCCTGCCAAATGTGAGCTGTTCAAAAGAGAGGTTCGCTATGTAGGGCATCTAGTTTCAGCAGAAGGTGTGAAAATTGATCCAAAAGATTTGGATGCTGTTAAGTGTCTCAAAGTTAAGACACCATGCACTGTGGGAGAGGTAAATTATTAGGTTTCCTAAGCTACTATCGAAACTACGTACAGGATTTCTCCATAGTAGCTAAACCAATCTATGAGCTCTTGCAAGCAAGACCAGAAGTGGAAGGGGAGAGAAAAACAAGCAAGTCCAGAAGGAAAGGAGCTCAGTTACCATTGAGAGACCCAGTCAGATGGACAAAGGAACACACAAAAGCTCTGGAGAAGCTAATTGATACCCTGACTAATCCCCCTGTACTTGCTTACCCAAACTTCAACTTGCCTTTTGTACTTCACACTGACGCATCTGAGCAGGGCCTAGGGGCTGTACTTTATCAACAACAAGAAGGAAAGTTACGGGTTATTGCTTATGGGTCAAGAACCCTTATACCAGCAGAAAGAAATGATCAACTCCACTCAGGGAAGCTAGAATTCCTTGCCCTGAAGTGGGCGGTATGTGATAAATTTAGGGACTACCTTTTTTATGCTCCTCACTTTAATGTCTACACAGACAACAATCCTTTGACCTACATTATGCAGATGGCCAAGCTTAATGCGGTGGGTCACAGATGGGTGGGTGAACTTTCAGATTTCCGATTTGAAATCAAGTACCGACCCGGCAAAGCCAATGTTGATGCAGACACGCTTTCCCACTGGCCATTGGATATCAATCAGTATATGACGGAGTGCTTGGTAGAGCGATCACCTGAGGTCATTCACACAACCTGGGAAGGCTGTCGAGCAGTGGAGAAAAGGGATGTGGCCTGGGTGGCCCTGTTGGATACATCACAAGAACAAAGCATTCAGAGTCCTTTGTCAGCATTTAGCCACAAGGAGTTGGAAAGAGCACAAAGGGAGGATCCGGTGGTTGAAGAAGTGATTAAACTGAAAGAGACAAACCAGATACTTACTGTTGAAGCAAAAAAAAGGATGAGCAGTTCCACTCGAAAACTTCTATATGAATGGGGAAAATTACACCTGGAAAATGGTCTGCTTTATCGGAGGACTAATCAGCAGTACCAACTCGTCTTGCCTGAAAAGTACAAAAGTCTGGCATTAAGGTATCTACATGATGACATGGGACATGTAGGTGTGGAAAGGGTTGTTTCACTGGCACAAGAATGATTCTTCTGGCCTTTCATGAAGAAAGATATTGAGACTTATGTGACAAGGAGATGCCCCTGCATCAAGAAGAAGAAACCAGTACCTCACGTTTGAGCACCAATGGGAAGAATCTCCACTTTTCTTTCTCTTGAACTTGTTTCTGTTGACTTCCTCCACTTGGAGCAAAGCAAGGGAGGTTTTGAGTACATACTAGTAGTCATCGACCATTTCACTAGATTTGCCCAGGCTTATGCTACCAAAAACAAGTCGGGAAAGACAGCTGCAGGGAAGATCTTCAATGATTTCATGCCTCGCTTTGGGTTTCCTCTTAAAACTACACCACGTTCAAGGATGAGAATTTGAAAATGAATTGTTCAAAACATTGAGACAGCTCTCAGGAGTGGGGCACTCTCCCCCCATTTTAAAATAAAATACATTTTATTTTAAATTACAACAATAAAGTTCATGCTGGAAGCAACCACCAGATGGCAGCCATCATGGATGAGTAGGCTGGGTGCGCATGCGCGTTTTCAGTGTCATTAAAGAAGAGACACGAAAGACACATCTACTCATCTTGTGTCTGTTTTCTCCTGTAATACAGGGTATATCTGATTAGGGTGCCTTCATTGTGGGACCTGTAACACAAGTTACTATATTTTTATTGTGCAGTACGTTGTCTTATTGTTCGTTGAGTTATTTTTGATACAAAGAAAAGTTTAATAAATACAGATTTTGTGCATTAATTCTACATCAAACAAAAGCAGATGGGAAACAATCTCAAAAGGAATCTAGTCACAGTCTTTAGTGACCCTGCAAGATCCACAGTCTTTCCAAAGTCTTAGACTGTGACTAAAAAGTCTGTAAATGTGAGATGGTGTCAGATTTTAGTCTGTTAAGTCTTTTCAGAGTCTTTTCAAAGTTGTTAGGTGTAAGGCAGCCTTCAGTGGCTTGGGGGTGGGGGGGCACTGTGACTTGGTGGTTAGTATGTCTGACTCTCGACACAGAGGTCTTGGGTTTGATTCCTCATCTGAGTGTAGTTTCCATGTTCTACTTATGTCTTTATCAGTTTCCTTTGCAGTTTGGGTTTCCTACCACAGGCCATCAGATAAATTGGTTGCTGTAAATTCTGAGTGTGTGTATGTCTGTGTGTGTCCAGAAATAGATTGGCAGTTAAATTACTGTAATGCCAAGCACCCAGGGAAGGAGTCTGGGGACTCACTGCAAACATGACTGGGATTAAAGTGTGAAGAAGATGGAAGAAGAAGTCTTCCTCAAATTTCCCATTCCACCTTAAAAAATTCAACAATTAAATTCAGGTAACTACCAGTCACCTAAATGTAACTGCTTCCAATTTAAGATGGAAGATGTTTTGTTAAAAGAAGCTACCTTCATCTACATACATTTCACTTGTTTTTGGAGTTATTAATGAACAAAGCATATCATAATAAAGGTCATCCTCATAAGCAGCATTAGAAAGATTACAGTGGTGCTTGAAAGTTTGTGAACCCCTTTTATATTTCTGCATAAATATGACCTAAAACATCATCAGATTTTCTCACAAGTCCTAAAAGTACATATAGAGAACCAAGTTAAACAAAAAGACAAAATATCATACTTGCTCATTTATTTATTGAGGAAAATGATCCAATATGACATATTTGTGAGTGGAAAAAGTATGTGAATCTCTGGGATTAGCAATTCATTTGAAGGTGAAATAAGTCCGGTGTTTTCAGTTAATGGGATGACAATCAGGTGGGCACCCTGTTATATACTTTTTACGGTGTAATAGGAGTCAGGAGCTTAAGAGGTTAACCACCATATTGTTAACACAGTGTCCACCTGGAGAGAAAGGACAGAGCACAACTGAAATCATTGACTACAATGGAAACATCCAGGTAGCACTTCAGGTCACAACATAAACTTCCTTATTGTTCTGTTAGTCTAGTATGTTTATTTTTGGTGCGTATAAATTACAGATACACATCTTTTTTTTTTTTTGTTAACTTAAAATTAGGTACATATTTCTGTTTACATTGTTAAGCATTAAGTTGATTACAGGCGGTCCTCGACTTACGACGTTGATCCGTTCCTACGTCACGTTGTAAACAGAATTTTGGTGTAAGTCGGAACATACGTACATTTATGTACTGTACATAGATACTGTACATAAATAACATACTGTAAGCACTTATCCTATCCTAACACCTATCCTAACACAGTAATTATCAAAAACACATATAAAATATGTTTAATAATGAAATGAAACAGGAATAATTAATTTTATTATTTATTATTATTTATTATTTATTACTTTTATTCCTATGGTTGGCTTGCACACTGGAAGGGGCGTTGCAAGGGAGGGAGAGAGGCTTATTGGGAGGAGGAAGCTGCAGAAGGTGCTGGAGATACTGGGGCAGGTGAGTCTGCTTTATGCTTGGGAGCCATAATTAAGGACAAAAAGTTCACAAAATCAAACACACAGGTGTCCTCCTCGGTCCCGAGCCACGTAACCGTGTGTTCTTCTGCTGCATAACCGTGTATTCTTCCACCGCAAATACAGCAAACAGCAAATACAGCTGCAGTTAGTGGTGTGATGGCTTGTTTTACACCTCCTGATAAATTAGACTTAAAATTTCATCAGATTTTCCACAAAATTATACTTTGTCATTTATATATTTTGCAAAATGTTCCTTTCTTAAATGTCTGAGTGGCAAAAAAGTATGTGAACCTTGAGGATTAGCAGTTAATTTGACAGTGATAACTGAGTTAAGTATTGTCAGTCAATGGGATGACAATCAGGTCTGAGTGGGGGCCCTGTTTTATTTAAAGAACAGGGATCTATCAAAGTCAGCACTTCACAACACATATTTGTGGAAGTGTATCATTGCACAAATTTCTGAGGACCTCAGTAAAAGAGCTGTTGACGCTCATCAGGATGGAAAAGGGTACCAAGAGGTTGGACTCCACAGTTAGACAAATGGAAGAAATTCAAGACCATCTTTACTCTCCCCAGGAGTGACTGACCAACAAAGATCACTTCAAGAGCAAAGCATGTAATTTGTCAACAGTAAGGTGACAAAGGACCCTTGGGTAACTTCTAAGCAACTGAAGGCCTCTCTCACATTGTTAAAGTTAATGTTCAGGAGTCCACCATCAGGAAAACACTGAACAACAATGGTCTGCATGGCATGGTTGCAAGGACCTCTAGCTCTCAATGAACCTGTTTGCAGTCGAGTGTGAAGTGGCTGGGATGAGATTCAGTATCTAAATCTGAGACCATGGTACTCACCTTTAAAAAGTTGGAGTGTTCTCTCTGGGTTGAGAGAGTGTTCTTGCCTCAAGTGAAGTAGTGTAAGTATCCTAGGGTCTTCTTGATGAGTGAGAGTAAGAGAGAACAGGCAATTGACAGCTGGGTTGGTGCAGTGTCTGAAGTAATGCGGGCTCTGTACTAGTCTATTTTGGTGAAGAGGGAGTTGAGCCAGAAGGCAAAGCTCTCTGTCTACCAGTTGGTCTACATTCCAATCCTCACCTATGGTTATGAGCTTTGGGTAGTGACCGAAAGAATAAGATCACAAATAAAAGCTGGTGAAATGAGTTTTCTTTGTAGGTTGTCTGGGCTCTTCCTTAGAGATAGGGTGAAAAGTTTAGACATCTGGGAAAGACTGGGAGTAGAGCTGCTGCTCCTCCATGTCAAGAGAAGCCAGTTGAGGGGGTACAGACACCTGGATAGGATGCCTCCTGGATGCATCCCTGGTGAGGTGTTCTGGGCATGTCCAGCTTAGAGGAGACCAGGGGGAAAGATTCAGGACACGCTGGAGAGATTATATCTCTCAGGTGGCCTGGGAACGCCTTGGAATCCTCCCATATGAGTTAGAAGAGATGTCTGGGGAGTATGAGGTCTGATCTATTTAACTTGAGTTGTTAATCCAGCAACCCAGATATGGATAAACAGAAATTAATGGATGGATGGGTGTCTGTGCCATTTGATTTATTGTTTGATCAAACTGATTACTCAAAAAAGCCTAAACCTACATTGAAATGCCCCTGAAGGTTTCAAGATAATCCATAATCCTAAACTTAACCTGCCCTGAAACAGATATGTCACAGCAAATCTAGTTTGATTAAAATAAGTTCACAAAAGACTTCCTAAAAAACAGAGGTTAAGCAAAAACAAGATGGGCAAACACCACACATGAGATGGCAGAAATCTCACCAAAAACTTATTTATGCTAAACACAATAACTTTAAAATGTTTTAGAAGTTTAAAAGTACTTTTTGAAACGTACAGACACTAAAATCTCCACTCATTCTATCTACCTTTATCTTCTCATATTTTTATTTTCATGTTTCCTGAATGCAACCAAAACTACAGTGATAAGATCTTTACTAACTGAACACAGACCTGAACTTTACAACCATAAGTTTGTTCTTCATTGTAGTTCATTATGGTCAAGTTACATAGAGTGTGTCGTTAAAACTGACTGATTACAACTTACTTAAGCTCAACAACATTTAAAGTCTTGCATCTTAAGAAACACATCGGGTGTAAGTGTAAACCAACTGGCCAATCAGACTGCAGCATGTAAGATTTACAATGCTCCACCCCATCTTCTTCTAATCTTATGTGAGTTTGCATTTTAGATGAATTTGCAGAAGAGGAGAGGAAGGTCTTCTTTAAGTCAACTGGAATATGACTGGACTATTATTACACCTAACCTTTCTAATCATGACCCAGTGTGAGTATACACATTTACCATTTGTTATATATCTAATATCATTAAAACAAATCAGAGCATAATGGAAAACTGGTATAAGAATGAAAATGTATAGCTTTATAGCAGGAGATAAGATGTATAGTCTAGTCTTGGATTAATATGCAATGCAAAAAGTAAATAACCAGTGTAAATTTTAATCTAGTATTAGCCTTAATCTTGGTTTGGGAAACCAACCCTTAGAGTTTAGGGTGTGAATAAATTAGTTCCAAATGTAATAGTTTATGGTCTCATGTTGTCTTTGTGGAAGTCAAGAGACAATCAGTGCATTTGTGCAACCTGTTTTAAGGTGGACGAGCTACTGAAGATGTTGTCTTGCAGCCAAAATCAACAGTGAGGGTACAGCCCGGACTCTCCACCAGCCTAGAGTGCCATGTTCAGATAAAGGGCCACTTTACAATATTCTGGATGAAAATTCCTCTTAATAAAACTTCTGTTTGTATAGCAAGAGCTAGCGCATTTAATGATGATGTGATCAGGTATGAGCAATTTGTAAACCAGTCCAGAATCAAAGTCACATGGAACCAAAGGACCTTCAATTTGTTATTTTTTTCAGTAGAGCAAACAGATCTTGCTCATAAATATGGAGATTGGTTGTTTGGCAATGGGAGTAAACTGGTCCTTGAAGAACATGTGGATGGTGAGTATGAAAAAATGAATTCAGGATTGATCATTTTACTTTTCAGCTTATATGTAGTGCAGTGTTTGTTTGATTCTGAATAGTTCTTGTGAATGTACTGAATGTGAAAATACTCTTATACAGCAGTGTCATCACCAAACACCCCAGTCACAGACAAGAAGGAGAATGACGGTAGGTTTGATCTGCACAGAAAAGTTTTGTATTATAAGATTCACTTAATTCTAAAGAGTTGTCACTATAAAGCTTACTCTACCATCCAAACTCATAGCTTTTGCACAGAAACTACACGATATAAATTCATATGGATGACACTTTCTGTAAAACATCTTCAGATAAGCACAAAATATGTTTTGTTAATTGTAATGCAATACAATGTGCTTACACTTTACTGCTGAATGTAGACACTTTTAATTTTTTTGTCCCAGAATTCTTTTTTTGTGAGATTTGTCCCACAAGAGTTTGCCTTCATGTCCAGTTCTATTTAATTGGGACTTAAGCATCAGTAAAAGATTGCAACCAAATATTAATTTCCGTGTTTCTACCAAAGCTTTTTCAGTGCTTCTTCCACAAATACATGGTCCATAGTTAATTTTAATTACAATCTTTAACTAGAAGCTCAGAATAGTTAGAAATGAACAACAGAAAGAGTAGAAGGTTTCATCTGTCATATGCCTTTCTCATTTGTAAGTACTGTATCTAAGAAAATAAGCTCTGAGGGAATGCATGCGAGGCTGTTAAGAGTTAGTAGCTACTGAATATTAATGCCATCTAAAGATCATTTTTTCTTCTTGTAATGCTAGGAAAAATGCTAATGTTTGAATACCTGCTATCAGCATTAGCAGCAACTAATGTGGTATCACTATTGTTCATCATTTGGCTCTGTCACCACTTAAAGAAGAACAGATCTGGTAAGTTCAAGAAAAACAACCATGTCATCATTGTTCACACATTGAAAAATACAGTGGAGAACCTGAAACACTGCTTGTTTGTAATTTTTGTAGTGGCACACTAAGCAATGTTTTTATTTCTTTCAAATATGATTTGCATTGGGTGAGCAGAAGTCCTGTTTTTGAGACTTAAATAAATGTGTGGGCAGAATTTCACAAACATCAAATTTTGTTTTACTAGAGCTTACATCAAATTTTGAGAAGCATGTTGTTCCTATTCTGTTTTGTTTGCTTGAGTGAGATGTTATGCTATAGTAAATGGAGTTGGGCGAGCACTAGGATCCAGCGGAAATCTAAACCTGTTTCCCTTTAGGCCACCCACAAGTTCACCGATTGGCTCTGCCATTTCTTGCTAATGTGTGATTTTCTGTCACCTCTTTCACTCCCTCAACTAGTGTCTGGACTTTTACCTGTAAGTTGTTAACATGTTGAGTGTTAGTTCTGCACGAAATTGCATAAACACACTTTTATTTTACATGCATGAGGGCACTGAACATACACATTTACTGTTGACGTTTACATATGACATTCATTGAGCGACACAGACAGACACAAGGAGGCATTACTTATAGGGGAACTAATCTAGGAATACATGAGGAACAGGTGAGCACAATTGCAAAACATGGTGAGACAAAGACAATGATGTGAGAGGCCCACGCCGCTGGGGGCCTGACAGTCATGTCAGCTAGACGTATTTCAATATCAGAGGTTTCCTATTAAAATTAATTCACATTAATATTTGAGTCTGTGTCTGTGTGTCTACTAGTCTGTGATAAGCCATCCATTTACATGCCTCTAAGTTTAACTATTGTCAAAATAATTCAAAATTTCTGCTTATTTTTAATAAAAAATTAGGTATAATTCTGTGTAAATGAGGTCCATTGACCTTACATTCCAAACATAATTGTAACATTGGTGATAATGAGCTAGAGTGAAGTTGACTGAAAAGGTGAAACACAGAATTGGGTGATAATTTTATGCTACATGCTTTTAACAGTTTATTAATATTTAGTAATATTCATTAGTTTATTAATATTTTATTAATGATTAATATTAATGTTATTATTTTATTATTCATAATAATGTTTAATAGTTTTTATATTACTATTAGTGACTAGAAAGTATTAAGAAAATATCAATCATAATTTGTCAATATTTATTAATAATTAATAACAATAATAAAATTTATGTTCAAGCACAAAAAAAAACAGTGTTATCTTCATTATAGATGTCAAAAGTATTGCTCCCAGTATTACCTTTTACGTGGAAACCAGGTCCAAATGGCTCTTTGAGTGTTAAAGGTTGCCAACCCCTGCTCTAGAAGCACTTCAATATTCCTTACTGAGGCATGTTTACTGATGGCAGCAATCATGAAGCAGTGAAAATATTCCTTCTGCTCATTCAGCTATTATTATATATATATATATATATATATGACATTCAGCACATAATGTAATGGAAATGTATAATTTTGTTTTTGCATACTTGAAATATTCAAATATGTTAAAATAGCCTTTAAAGCCAGTGCTTTTCTGCATGTTAGTGTTGGTAAGAGCCAATACAGCTCTTTTCTATATAAGGATCAGCCATATGCCCCTAGTGTACAACTTTTTTGAAAAGTCTTTGTGTTTGAACGTGATACATTATATGCCCACCACCCCCCATCCCCCGTGCTGAGGTGTCCTCTTTTTCATAATCTCAGATCTGATCACCCTAATTTACATATAATGTAAGCTATCTTGCATTTTGTAAGTCAAACCATATATTTACATATTTGTCTTGCAGGTGTAAGACGTGAAGCCAAGGGTGCAGAAGAAGAAGTAGGTGCTATTTTTTTTAGATTAGTGAAATAAACCACATCTAAGAAACCCCTATACTGTTCACTAGATATTTCATAGAATTATTATTCTCACTAGTGTGTTATTTAATAATGACAATGTTTAATATCTGATGTTTCTTGTTAAACAGAAAACATATGAAGTGAGCTATGCTCCTCTAAACTTTGGGAACAAACAGAGGAGAACCGTACAGAAGAGAACCGATGTGGACTCTGTCATATATAGTGCTGTGCAAAAACGAAAGGAATTAAATATATAATTCATTGAAAAGAAAAAAGATTGAGTGTCTTAACAATGTTCTACAAAATCTGCTCACAGATACATTTAGCATAATACCTTAAGGAAGCCAAGCTTGAAAGGTAAATAAATGTAATTACAGCCTCTCAGATAAAATTCAGTTTTCTTTAATCAAATTGTGAAATGTTGAATGAGAAATTAAATTGTGTAAAGTCACTACTCATTGTATCACATCTCACTGCCCTTTCCTTAGTAGATAATATGGGCAGTAATACAGAATAATAAACAATATGCTGTCAGTATTAATAAACTATATGCTGTCATGATATTGTTTTAAGTCTATGTTGTATAATGTTTTGGGTTTACTTGGGTACTCTAAAGCCAAAATGTTCTTAACAAGCCTCAAAATTGTTGAGCTGACATACAGAAATTAATTGCTGATTATTCTTCTGATCCACCTCACTGAGCCCTGATCACCACTTTTTTTATCTGTGTTGCTTCTAATACTGTTTCATTTCCAGGTAAGAATTTGTCGATACAGGTCCTTCACAAACAACTTCTGAAAGAACTCTGCAGGGAACTGCATACCATGAACATGTGGAGCAGTCTAGTACACAAAAGGCTTTCAGGCTTTCAGCCACAATTTCCTGTAGACTGAGGCTTTTGTCAGTACTGGTACACTCATATGACTCTACACTTCAGTACAACTGGAAATTCAGCTACTTCCTTCACACTATGGCCTTTGGCACCCAAATACATTAATTCCTTTTTACAAATCACTAACATGCTTTGTGACCCATTTTACATTCATAAAACTAGACCTTCACTGCACTGTACCACCTCTTCTCAATATGAATTCTGTCACACACCCTGCAGGTACAGTGGTGCTTGAAATTTTGTAAACCCTGTAGAATGTTTTATATTTCTGCACAAATATGACCTAAAACATCATGACATTTGCATACAAGTCCTAAAAGTTGATAATGAGAATTCAGTTGGACAAGTACAACAATAATATTATACTTGGCCATTTATTTGTTGAGGAAAATGATCCAATATGACATATTTGTGAGTGGCAAAAGTATGTAAACAGTTGCTTTCTGTATCTGGTGTGACCCTCCCTTTTGCAGCAAAAACTGCAAATAAATGTTTCTGGTAACTGTTCTTTAACCATTTTTTGATAAAAGCTTAGGGTCATTGTGTTGCTGCATGACCCACATTCTCTTGAGATTCCGGTCATGGACAGATGTCCTGACATTTTCTTTAGAAATCTCTGATATAATTCAGAATTCATTGTTCCATCAATGTTGTCAAGCCATCCTGGCCCAGATGCAGCAAACAATCCCAAACTATGATACTACCACCACCATGTTTCACAGATGGGAAAAGGTTCTTAAGCTGGAAAGGACCTTATCACTTTATCTACTTTTAGGACTTTTAGGAAAATCTGATGTTTAAGGTCATATTAATTAATGTAATTGTAGGTAAAAAATTCTAAAGTGTATACAAACTTTCAAGGACCACTGATTTTAGTCCCATCTTCCTCATGCAATGCCATTTACAGGAGCCTGAAGTTACTACCATCTTAAACAAGGTGAAAATTTTTGTAGCTTTCATATATATTTTGTGTTTTATTATATATATATATATATATATATATATATTAGGGGTGTGTATCTGTCCAAAATGATGATCCGATATGTATCTCGATTCATGCAGTAGAATACGATTCAGAAACTATTTATGGCGAGGAAGGTTCCTCTGCTTAAATCAGCACACGTCCACGCCCGTTTTAAGTTTGCCCCTGACCATTTGGATGATCCAGAGGGGTCATGGGAGAAAGTGCTGTGGTCAGATGAGACCAAAATAGAACTTTTTGGTCTTACTTCCACTCGCTGTGTTTGGAGGATGAAGAATGATGAGTACCATCCCAAAAACAACATCCCTACTGTGAAGCAAAGGGGTGGAAGCATCATGTTTGGAGGGTGTTTTTCTGCACATGGGACAGGACGACTGCACTGTATTAAGGAGACAATGACCAGGGCCACCTATTGCAAAATTTTGGGGAACAACCTCCTACCCTCAGTTAGAGCATTGAAGATGGGTCGTAGATCGTAAATCTTCCAACATGACAATGACCCAAAGGACACAGCCAGGATAACCATGGAGTGGCTCCGTAAGAAGCATATAGTGGTTCTGGATTGGCCTAGTCAGTCTCCAGACCTAAACCCTATAGAAAATCTTTGGAGGGAGCTCAAACTCCGTGTTTCCCAGCGACAGCCCAGAAACCTGGCTGACCTGGAGAAGATCTGTGTGGAGGAATGGGCCACAATCCCTGCTGCAGTGTGTGCAAATCTGGTGAAAAACTACAGGAAATGTTTGACCTCTGTAAAGGCTACTGTACCAAATATTAACTATTCACAGGTGTTCAAATACTTATTTGCAGCAGTAACACACAAATAAATTATTAAAAAATCATACATTGTGATTTCTGGATTTTTTTCTTTTAGATTATGTCTCTCACTGTGGACATGCACCTAAGATGAAAATTTCAGACCCCTCCATGATTTCTAAGTGGAAGAACTTGCAAATTCAAATATTCATTCAAATTCAAATACTTATTTTCCTCACTGTATATGTGTGTATGTGTGTGTGTGTGTGTGTGTGTGTGTGTGTGTGTGTGTGTGTATGTATATATACTGTATATTTATATATATATGAAACAATGGTGCTTGAAAGTTTGTAACTCCTTAGAATTTTTTACATTTCTACAGAAATTGTCAGATAGTCACAAAAGTCCTGAAAGTACATAAAAAAACCTCACATGGAGATGGAAACACTTAAAATTTGGACAAGATTGGGAAGGAGGTATATGCAGACTTGTGGACTGATTAAAGAAACATACTCTAAATTAAAGGTCCATGTATTTCAGTCTGTTGTCAGAAATATGTCTATGGCATTATTTGAATAAGAAGCTAATTTCAGCAGTGTTTGACTTTGTACAGTACATCTGCAGTATTTATAGACAGTAATTATAGACAAGTTTAGCTTTAATATCACATGTTGGATGGATATTTTACATGGCTTAGAGATGTTGACAAAGACTAGACAAATACTGTCTTTACTCAAAGTTAGTCAAATACCTAAGCTGCTGGACTAGGTTACTCTTTAATGCAATAAAGAGCATAATTATTGTAAAATGTGTATTTATTAAACCTTTGTATCAAAATTAACTCAATGCACAATAAGACAATGTAGTGCAAAATCAAAATATAGAAACATGCATTACAAATACAGAGCTATCAGAGCTCAAAATACTGTCAACATAGGATTCACATCCATGCATTCCTGGTCCTGTGTGTCTGCATGCTCCTCATTTTCTTCAAGCTGTTGGGGAAAACAATAACTTTTAAGATTAAAATAATTGTTAAATTGCCCCATTCAGTAGTGTTTAGTTAGCTAGTTAGCTTTAGCATAGCACACTCACCTGGGATTTCGAGGGCTTCAGCAATTTGTGCACTTTTTTCCTTTTCGTCTCTGTCGTGTAGTAAATGGTAAAACTCTTGCTCGCTCCAGCAGTTTCTCCTCCTTTTGTACAGTCCAGGACAACCATGGTTTCAGAGCTCTAGGTGGTCATATTTACCCGCAAGACATTTGTGTATTTACTATTTGCCTTTGCACCTTCCTGTAGCTCTCCTATTGTTTCCAGACAGTGTTCACATCACTATTTGCTCGAGTGAACTCTTACGACTATTAAACATGTTTGATTTTATCAGAACGCCTTGACATGAAAAAGATTATCAGAACGCCTTGACGTTAAAAAGATTGACTAAAACTTTCAGTCCTGACCACCTTATACTTAACGATCAAGATGATGCGACTGCAACTCGACTCTAGCAAGATTTTAGCCCGACTTTGAAAATTTGTCTGCGACTGTAAAAACGTGTGAAAGTCGTTAATTGTAAGGCAGGCCTTAATAATTCAACAGTTATTAGCAGGCATCTAAATGTAGCTGCTTCCACAAACAAAGCAGATCATAATAAAGGTCGTCCTCATATGCAGAATTAGTAAGATTTCTTACTTCTCCCACTTCTCTTTTACCATGTCTGTTCAGACATGTACAGCTGATCTGCTTCAATAGTCTTATGTACCAAAACCGTATCCAGGCTTATAACTGGAACAAAGTACTGAGCAGACAGAAGCTAAAAAGTTTCAAAAGGAAAAACAAAGTCTTGAGAAGCACCCAAATAAAAGCACTCAAAAAAGCTACAGCACATCCCACTAAAATGACAGCACACAGTGCTACCACCTGAAAACAGGTGCTAAAACAAATAGCAGCCTAGACCCCTGAATGGGTGTACAAAATCAAAAGCTGCCAGCAGGTTCACACATGCAAACAGTAAAACAGAGTGTAAACCCAAAACAGTAAAAAAAAAAAAAAAGCTAACAATTTTTGCTTTTGAAATTCTCTCTGCCAAGAGAGCAAGACAGAAAACACAGGCTCAGAGAGAGAGAGAGAGAGAGAGAGAGAGAGAGAGAGGGTGATTAAAGACCTGAGGAAGCTTGGAATAGACAGGCAGATACAACAAGTAAAACTCTAGCGCCTGTAAACTTGAAAATACCCGCTGGAATGTTTGCCTGCATTTGTCAGACAAAGACCGAGCACTGAGTGTCTAGTGATGTGGACTTAAATAAGGGAGACGGCTATTGAACTCAGTTGCCTGTGATGGTAATACAATACAACAATAATACAGGGGTGGTAATACAAACTGCGCAGGCTCCCTCTGGTGACTGAGGGAAGCCCAGCTGGCAAGTGAGGCTCAATCTGGCCCCTTATATACTATTTGAGAATGTGTACCAGACAGTTGATACAAATACACAAAACAAGCAGAATTTGTTTGCTTGATTAATAGATTTGAAGGTATGCAGGTCAAGCTTCAGCCATGTGAGCGCCAGAGGTGGGGACCATTACCATGTTCATATATCTGTGCATACAGAATGAAGCCCTGAACAGTAACCCCGGCAGAAAATATGACCATAATATAGAGCCTGAAACTGTTTGCTGCCATGTTTCCTATCACTGTATAAAAGATACACAATGCTTTCTTACTACAAAGCTCACTGCTTGTTTTTTCAAGTCTAAAAACACATTCAAAGTGCATTTTAGATAACAGCTTATTAATATTCTGTTTAAACAGAGTAACAATAACATGCAACTAACGTGACTTATGGTTCTATTCATTTGTGACACAAATCATTAATAAATTACACAACTTTAAAATGACAAAACATGTACCCTGAAAAGCAGAGCAATACAGAAATCTTTAAAGGGGGTGTACAGATTATATATTTAAAACATCAACTACAGCATTATATAGTTGGAGCTAAAGGACCCAGAAGGAAGCAGGAAGCTAGAGAACTATTAGTAACTGGTATCCTGCCTTAACCTTTATAAGGTGTTCGGGTCTGTAGTCTTTAGCTTAATAAAAATGATACTAATATATATTTTTTCAAACTAAGATTCATTGGCTTTGGCTCATTTTCTGTGAGGAACATAAATCAGAAAACATTTTCAATGACCCCCCCTGTTTACCCCCCCTCTCTTATTT
>BRDA01026947.1:0-11937 GCA_036984385.1 Crenuchus spilurus | reverse complement strand
GTGTTAATTGGTCTTCCAGCTGTTCGTTATATGCTCAATTTCCTTTTTCCAGCCACTTATTGCTACTTTTCCCAACTTTTTTGGGATTTGTTGACTTTAAAATGTTACATTTACTCAGATTAAAATTTTGATCTGTCATCTATGTTCTATTAGGAATAAAATATTGACATTTGCCATCTCCACATCATTGCATTCAGTTTTTATTCAGAATTTGTTCAGTGTCTCAACATTTTTGGAATCCGGTTTGTATGAAAATCTATTAATAAAAAGCTGAATAATAAAAAAGCAAAATAATTGATGCCTTTGAACATTTGTGTTTAAGAGAACAGCCAAGAACGCAAATGGATCCTCAACCAAATAAATGCTCACCTTTCACTACAAGCCTAGATAACCAAACTGAAGTTCTCTTACATTAGACACACTGTGAAAAGAACCAATTCACTTGAGAAGACCCTTATGCTGCAATAGTAGAACGTAAAAGTGAAAAAGGACTGGCAACAAGATGGATGGATTCAATTGGAGGAATCAGGAATGAACCATTAAGAGACCTGAAGACCCAAACAGAAGACAGGATGTTCTGGAGAAACACCATCTCTATGGTCACTAGGAGTTGGAATCGACTTGATGCCATTTAATAATGAATAAAAAGGTATTTTAAAATGTGAAAACTCTAATTCAAATATAAACCATAGGTTTATAGGTGCTGGAAAGACCAATCACAGCCTGGTTCAGCCTGACTTAGCACAGTTCATGCTGGTTAATGACCTGCGTCGGCTTCACCAGCATCTCACATCATACACTGTTGGATGAGCCAAGACACTGCATGATGCCAACAGCTTATGAACTTCATTTACTGATATCTCCACAGACAAAACCAAGAGGACATACATTACCTGTCAAAAGTTTAGACATACCTTGTGGACATCCAGTGGTTTTTCATTATTTAAAATTGTCTGAATTTATTTAGTAAACAAAGTGTTAAAAAATCTAGAATATGTTTATATTTTACATTCTTCAAAGTAGGCACCTCTTGCTTAAATGACAGCTTTCTTGGCATTTTCTCAGTCAGCTTTATGAGGTAGTCACCTGGAATGGCTTTCAGTTAACAGCTGTGTCTTGTCAAGAGTTCATAACTTGCATTTCTTGCCTCTTAATGTGTTTGAGACATCAGTTGTGTGTCTACTTTGAAGAATCTAAAATCTAAAACATATTTTGGTTTGTTTAACACTTTTAATTGTACTACATGATTCGTTGTGTTCTTTCATAGCCTGGATGACTTCAGTATTCATTTACAATGTAGAAAAATAAATAAATAGAGACATTGAATGAGAGAGTTTCACATTTCAATAACTTGATTCAAATCTTTTTAGAAAATGAATCCAAAGTAATTTGAATCTTTTGAAAAGTGATCTGAATATTTTGAAAAATGATTTAAATATTTTGAGTTATTTGCATTTTTAGGTGTGTAAATTGATCCAAATGTAATTTGACTATTTTGGAACTTTTTTAATTTTTAATTAATTAATTTATTTATTTATTTATGCATGCATGATTATGCTGATTTTTCTTAAATTAATTTAAATATTTTTTTTTTTTTTTTAAAAAGGTGATTTCAGTATTTTTAAAGTGGTCCAAATCTTTAATAAAGTAATTTGAATATTTTATAACTGCTGTCAATATTTAGTGAGACTGTGCTACAGATCAAACAAAACTATTTGGACGCAAAATATTTAGGAAGGTTAATCAAATCTTTTAGAAATTGATATGAAATTTTAGAAATCCAAATATTTGGTTATCCTGACCCTTATAGTTCATACCAGAAAATCTAGATGACTTAATATGAAAATTAAAGGGAGATACTGAAACACATGAAGTCACATATTCCCAAAGACTTCAATTATGAGGGTATTTTGAGTCAAGATTTTTATTCTGTTTTCTTTTATAAGTGCATGGAAGTCTGTGGTTTAATTTTCTGTGTGCTACAGTTGAAAATGATGGAGTATTGCTTGAAACACCTATTAATTTTCTCTCTCCCTACAGCTTTATTTGTCTTGTAGTAGACACACACAGTCAGACAAACTCATCGCACATGCCAATTCAAGATGCTCCAGGAGAGAAAAACGAAATGACTGAGAAATTACAGGTTTGTGATTGCCTCAGGCATTCAGCCTTTAGCTAATCAAGATGAGACAGGCACTTTTCCTTTTTCCTCTGCAATTTGTCACATTTACATTTTCTCTCCCCCCAAGTTATCATTCAAAGATAGTAACAGACATAATTGGATATCTCTTTAAAATGATTATGCTCTTTTCTTTTGGATGATCACTGAAGTGAAGGTAAAGCAGAGACACTACATGTTGTTTTAATTTAGCACAACTCAGAGGATGGCCTTTATCTTATGTAAGGCTCCCACAATGCTCTTAAAATATATTAAAATGCAGGGGCGTTGCTAGCACCTGAAGACATCAAGGGCTTAGCTCAGGCCTTTTTTCATCAGCTAAACTCAGTGTTTGCTTGCTGTTATAAAAGAAAAATAAATACCCCAGTTTGTAGTGAATTATTATAGAGAACTCCCACATTTTCAACATATAGCTAAATGACTTATGCCACTCAATATCAGTACAATCCTCTAGATCAGCTCACACATGAACACACAGCCCTACTTTATCTTTAACAACAGATTAAATAAGTGAAAGTGATCATTAGATAGTTGAGTCGAAGCTGTGTTTAATGTTTAATGGAGTCTTTTGTCTAATAAAATATGAAAATATTTGCCCAGAAAAAGAAATATTATTCACATAACTAGCTTAAAACTACTCTAAATGGGGCAGTCTACAATGAATGAGCTTACATAACAAAGCTCACTAGCCACTAAGAAAAATGTCTGCTGTACAGCAAAACTATTAATAGTATAACTTAAGTAAACTCGTTGGATTGCTGTAATATCACCATTCTAGTACTACGGTACTACCATGATGTAGTGTCCAAAAATAACATGGTTTTACTATGATGGTATTACCATGTTACTCTTTTCATAAGAGACGTGTGCAGTGCTGGCACTAGGCATTTGGGTGTCCTCATATGGTGGCATGTCATCAGGGGTGGCATAAGTGCAGCTGGCTCTGCCCCAGAGAGGTTGTGTGAAGCACCCTTGGGTTAAAGCAACAAAGGACATTCATTCTTCCAGTCTACCTTTTATGTGCCCCCCCGGGCACTTGGGGCCCCACACGCTATGCGTGATCTGTGTGGGCAGAGCGTCAACACTGCATGACGTTGATTTTAAAAGCAAAATAAATACTGTGTGTTAAATGCACTTTTTACACAACTGTGACACAATGTTCACCTGTACGCAGAATGAGTAGCCTCATGCTGGTCAGACTTATTTGGGAAAAATTTGTTAATTCAGCATCAACTACTTCAGCTTATGTAGCAGCTGTTGTCATATCTCCTGCCATGGAAGTCTCTGCGACGGTCATATTTGTCTGTTTTGGTTGCGCTATGTGCTCTCTGTTTGTAGTCAGTCATCACGTGTAATGAGTAATCCTGTGATGTTGCATCATTGTTCAGCCTTGCTATGTTGTTTTCTATATTGATTACTTTCCCCTTAAAGCCTGCCCTGTGGTTCTCTGTCTTGTCCGTCATTAAATGTCTTCATACCATGAGTTTGTTGTATTAAACTCATTAAATTATTTAAGTGAACTTTATATCAATCTGTCTATCTACTCACAACAAATGACACATTTTGAATAGCTACTTTTGTAAAATTAGACGTTTTAAAAAACACTGCTAGAAATCCCATTCAGTCCCGATTTTGCCAAGATCATGATTTGCTTGTTGAACCTCACAACAGTTGCTAAAAACCAACATTTTTGCTAGCAGAGCATGATAATCCACCAGATAACACTAAATTCACCCTAGGAAAGAAAAGTGTATCCTCTCATAGCCATTCAAGACTGGTTCCCTGGTTTTATTATCAGGATATTTGATTGCATAGACATTGCAGGCAACAAACCCAAGGTAAAAATAGGGACCCAAACATGCTGACTATTTCTTCTGAATCCATCTTTATTTGGATGGAAAACACTGGCTAAGTGGCAGGAATGGTGCATCATTAGCTTCTCTCTCCTTCTCCCATTTGCGACTGTGCTAGTGGAGGATAAATCACTGGGTTATTGCTCCTGGAGGCCTCATGAATCAGACAGCCCTCCATGGTGAGAAATTAAAGGCTTTCTAATGGGCTGAGCTGCTGGAACATATTGCAATTGTGAACACAATGCCTACCCTTCACATACTGATTTGTGCTGCAAGTTCTGCCTCACAAACCTTGCAACTATGAATGCAACAAGTTGCCTCGACAAAACTGAGTGGGTAAAATATGAGTGATAAAACTAGAGAAAGCCTAATTGGCAGTTGTAATGGAGTAGATTTGTCTGGGGTCAATGTAAACAGAATGCCTTGACTTCTTGAAAACTCCCAAAAGAAAATAGTACAAGCTTAGAGCACATCCATTATTGCAGATGCTTACGCAAAGCACAGCTGGCCTGCTTTTGTACATACTTTCACCACAACACTATGGAGATTTTGTCACAATGATGGCTGCAAAGAAAGCAGACAGCACAGTCAATAATGATATGTCATCATTTTGTGCTAGACAAATTTACCCGTGACAGATAACGGACAGAATATGAAAGGGTAAGGGGGCGTATGTGTTATGGATGACTTTCCAAATGCGTCCAGCTCGCATTGATCAAGCATGTGCACTGCGTGCACACTGGCACCAGTGTGCGTGTGTGTGGAGAGAGGCCTGATGGCTTTGACAGGATGCCTCTTATCACTGCCACATGAAGAAATGTCTCTGAGTGCATCACAGCACTCAGCCCAGCAGCTGCTTCCTAAAGAGCAACTAAATGTCACATATCAAAATCCATAAGCACTGATACAAAATGAACCTGAGATCAAAGTCTGTTGACTATATGGCAACACGTTAGCTGTTTCTATTATCAGTCTATACTTAGTGTGTTCCTCAATCCAATTCAGTCTTAATTTCAATACATTATATTAAATGTATTGAGACAACAACAACTTGAAAACTGAGGGTATTAAAAGGTTGTTAGAGTCTCTACTATCAAGGAGCATTGATACTAGACTAGGAAAACTGCTGTAAGAATTTGATTACATTCAGCCACAAGAGCAGGAATAAGGTTGCTATGTTGTAAGATCACCACCACCACCTCATTCCCAACTCATCCCAAAAATAATGGATGGTGCATCATCATTCTAGAGAATAATAATAGTAATAAGTTCAGTTTATATATTGCCTTTCTCAAACCCACAGAGAACAGCTACACTGCTTCACAGCTCAATGCTGGGAGGTTTATACCCCTCTAGTCCACACCTGGCATTAGACATGTGGCCAATAGTTTCATGTTTATCTCCACCAGAGAGTCCTATTCTATTGGCAGTACTTCTCTACATGACTACACAAGCTGCAAGTTAATTTGCACATCTATATCAGCAATGGGTGCAATTTAAAGTAGTTGAACACTTTCATTAGACATTCATTATACAATTGGACATGTGCATTTGTGGAGTTTCATAGCCTAAGGCCTCAAATTGAATAGCTAAACACATATTGCATTGAGTACTTGAAGCCATAAGAATATAAGACTGTGTAGGCTCTGCTCTCTCTCTCAGCATTTCTAGGGTCTGAAAATATACAATCATTGAAATCCTATGTAGTCCACTGACTTCATATGCAGAGATATTTACTTGTTGCATGTTGCCTTGGTACAGCATGACATGAACTTGAAGAATTATTTTTGTATATATCTCAAAATCTGATGCTCCTTCAGGTGCCAGATGTTCTCATCATAAACTAAGGTTGAACCAGGTGCAACTTAATGGCCTTCACCAGGTTAATTAAATTATTTCTCAAGAAAGTATAAGAATACAATTGTCAGTACAGTTTACACCAAATCTGTTCATTTAAAGAAAAGTTTACATTCACTGGCAAAATAAAGAAGTTACTTTATTGTTTGTAAACAATATGTAATGAATGAATGGCTAACTTGCTGCAAATCAATGCAGATTAAAGGCGTAAATGTGAAAATGAAGCTGCATTATTTATTTTTGTCAATTTTCACTTCTCAAGTATAAGTTTTGTTTCATAGGAAACATTATTCAACCTGTATAACATCCTCATGTCACTTTCCAGCGCAGTGAATATGCTGTATAACTTAAATAAAGCAGTACATACACTATCCTGTCCACATGTTTGTGGACACACCTTCTAATAAATGCATTCAGGTACTTTAAGAATCAACCTACTACTGACACAGACACACACATACATACATACAGTCTAGTCCCTGTAGAAAAGCACTGGCAATAGAATAGGACTCTCTGTAGGAGATAAACATGAATATATTGGCACCATGCCTAGTGCCATCAAGCTATGTAACAGTGAAGCTGTGTTCTCTGCTCCATCCAGTACTCTTGGGATGAGTTGGGAGTGAGGTGGGTGGTGATCATCCAACATCCTGATCTTACTAAAGCTGTCATCACTGAATGCAATCAAATCATCACAACAATGCTCCAAATTCAATTAGAAAGTCTTCCCTGGACAGTAGAGGCAATTACTCCAACAAAAGCAGGACAAACTCTGAATGAGGAATGAGCAAGTGTCCCAATATTTTTGTGCGTATAACAAGCACAGATTATGACATTGTTAGTACAGTTGATATCTTCAGCACAACACTGAAATGAAACAAAAAAAGTAAATAAATGTTAATGACTTTATATACTTTTGGCTGTACTGCAACACTTGCAATGCTACATATCATAGTTTTATTATTTGTCAGATTGCTTGTAACACATGGCATGCAAGATTATAAATAAAGCTCAGTCTAGCTTACAGAATATGATAATCAGTATCGAGTGTCTCCACCTAGGACAGAAACAACCACTTCTACACAGCCTGGCATGGAAAGCAAGACATGTTGGCTGCATGTTTGAAGAATGCCATGCAGCCCTTACGTGCTCAAAGTTAATCCATGGTAGTCCCTGGTGTGCAAGTCTTTGTGCAACCCTGTCACAGATGTGCTTAATGGGAGACAAATCAGGGCTCACATTGTCCCTCCATTGTACCACATGTGATTGAGCATTGTCCTGTTGAAATATGGCACCAGAGGACCTCTGTAGATAAGGTACCACCTGAGGCTCCAACATTTTTCTGGCTGGCAATGCTTATGAGGTGCCAATCTGCCTCTTTATTGGGTACACATGTTCAGCTGCACCTGTTGAATGCAAATATCTAATCAGCCAATCACATGGCAGCAACTCAGTGCATGTAGACAAGGTCAAGGCGACATACTGAAGTTCAAACTGAGCATCAGTTTGAAAGGTGATTAAAGTGACTTTGAACATGGTGTGATTGTTGGTGCTAGAAAGGCTGGTCTGAGTATTTCAGAAAGTGCTGATCTAATGGGATTTTCACACACAATCATCTCTAGGGTTTACAGAGAATGGTCAGAGAAAGAGAAAATATCCAGTGATCGTCAGTTCTCTGGATGAAAATGCCAAGGTCAGAGGAGAAGGGACAGACTGGTCTGAGCTTATATAAAGGCAACAGAAACAAAAATTCTCATCATGTGCAGCAAGTGTGTGATGCTATTATGGCAGTATGAAACAAATACTCAAGCTATGCCATTAACAATTAAGGCAGGTTTGAAAGCAAAACGGGGTTCAACCCGGTGTTCCCAATACAGTAAACAGTGAGTGTGTGTATGTTGTTTTGCCAACAAGACAGCACTTAATTTTCTCCTATAACTATTCACAAGATGGGAGAATAGAGAAAGAGGGATCTTTGCTTATTCTTCTTTGCACAACCTCTCTAAATCATCCAGTGTCATGGGTCTTCTCCTGTGCACTCTCCTCTTCAGCTCACTCCACAGGTTTTCTATTGGGTTGAGGTCTGGGGACTGAGATGGCCATAAGAGGAGCTTGATTTTGTGCCTTGTGAACCATTTTTGAGTAGATTTGGCCACATGTTTAGGGTCATTATTTTTGCTGAAAGACCAAGTGATGACCCTTCTTCAGCTTTCAGGCAGAGGCCACCAGATTCTGATTCAAAATGTCCTGATATTTCACAGAGTTCATAATCCCATGTATTCTTACAAAGTTCCCAGGTCCTTTGGAGGAGAAACAGGCTCACAGCATCACCAATCCTCCCCCATACTTAACAGTGGGCATGAGGTGTTTTTCTGCGTACTCATCCTTGGTGTTACACCAGACCCACTTAGAGTGTTTGTTGCCAAAAAGCTCTATCTTGGTCTCATCTGACCAAAGGACACGGTCCCAGTTAAAATCTCAGTACCGCTTGGCAAAACTCCACCCGTTTACGCTTATGAGTGTAACTCAGAAAGGCTTTCTCCATGCATGCCTCCCAAACAGCTTGTTGACATATATAGATAGCGTCTGATGGTTGTTTGGGAGACCTTATAACCCCAAGATGCTACCATTTGATTCAATTCTCTTACAGTGAACTTTGGAGAACTTTTTACTTCTCCTACCATCCTTCTCACTGTGCGTGGTGGCAAGATACACCTGCGTCATCTTCTAGGCTTGTTTGTCACAGTTCCAGATGTTTTGAACTTTTTGATGATTGCTCTGACTGTAGATAACCTCCTTGTTCCAAACGTCCAGTATGCTGGACATTATTTTTCTGGGTTTTTGACTTAACAACCAGCTTTACATTGTCCCACCCACTTTTATGTGTTCATTCCCAATTCTGGCTTTCTATTGGTTGGACAAAGATGTTTAGGTTGTTTTGATAAGTTGCTGAAAAAACTCAGAGAAAGACGCTCCTCGCCTCCGTGACCGAGCAAAACAGTTTAAAACAGTTTAAGTTTAAAACAAAAAAGTTTTACTTAATTATCTGAAATAGATAACTGAAATGTCTTGGTATATACTAGAAGTTTAAGGATCTAAAAAATAATGATATTTAACAATGGGAAGTTATTTGCAAAGTCTTACATTTTGTGCAAAACATTTATGTCTAGCCTTCTGGACATTTGGAGTTAGACTACCGAATGCTGCGTTTAGCATGCTATGTATCACAAATACACACGTCTTAAAACCATTGGTATTCCTCTATATTTTTGACATTTTTCAATGCTATGCTCACCTTCTCATGTCTGTTTAGGGCTGTCAGTACAAGAGGTGCTTGAATTATGAGATAATAGATAAAAAAATATTACTATTATTATTTTATTATTATTATTATTAGATAATTATAAAATAGAAATGGTCTGCAAAATGTTTATATTTGTTCATATCAGTATGTAATTTTACTGTAAAAAATGTCATATTTCCACTAACAGTTAACTCAGAAAATACATTTAATTTGTATCTTGTATTGGTATTAACAAATGAGGCTATTTTTTTTACTTGAATAGTGTGTTCTCTTGTTTTTCCCATGTTTAAGAGTGAGTAAGAGAAATAGAACTCTGTGTAATGCCATATTTATACCCCAGGGAAACAGGAAGTGATGAATTACTAATCAAAGGTTCCTAGATATTTTGATACACTTTATAAGCTACAGTAGAAATGACATAAATGGTTCAAATACATTTATTTCCAAGAAATTGTTATGGGTGCCAATAATTGTGGAACAGGTAATTTTATGGGAAATAATTATTTCTTAGTCAGGATTTTTTCTTTATCTTTTACACTTGAGTTGATGGTTGCTTTTTCCTAAACTTTTTCAGAGTGAGATTATGCTTCTGCAATAAAAAAAAAATTATTTTAAGGCTTTTAACACATTTTAACTATGGAGGGTGCTATATATATATATATATATATATATATATATATATATATATATATATATATATATATATATATATATATATTACATTAACAAATGATTTACTAATGATTAGTAATGATTTGCTAATGATTTAACATTTTCAAAAATGAATACAATCATTAGTAACTACATGTACTGTCATTTATAAACATTTGTTCATGTTCAAATTTTCATAAGCTAATGATTTTGTTCACAGTTATTAATCATTAGTTAATGGCTTATTAATGAAATTTATTATAAATTTTTACCTTAACTATCATTTCCAATAATGTTTTGTATATTCCTAGTGCTCAGGGTCTTGTTTTGTTAGAATGCAGAATAGTTTAACTGTAAAACTCCCTCTTACTGAGATCATGTGGTGAGGATGTTTCCTGTTGTGCCAACATAACGAAAGGCAGCTTTCAGATGGCTGCTTTTAGAAATGAACAGCCGAAACCCACAGCTGTCTCCCACAGACTTGATGACTCTCACACATGCACATTTGCACTCGCACTACCACTAAGTGCTCCGTCACTGTGTGCGAAGGTACCAAGTTGTCACCACACAATTAGTATGTGATCAAACAAAGCCCACTGCACTGTGACGAATTGGGCTTGAACATCAAAGAAATGACTCCAAACAATTTGGCACAGGAACACGTGGTTACTCTACTGTACCTGTGATCTACATGTGTGAACACAAACAATGTAATGCGCCTTTCAGTGAGGAACTGCTTGTTCTTCCAGAAAATCAATTGTCTTTCATCTATTGTAGCTGAGCACACCTAACTTTATACTACCTGCAGTAGCTCATTAGATTGCTTTTCTCTGCCGCTCTGCCTCCACATAGTGCAGAAAATGTAACTACTGGTTTATGACAGCAGCAGTTTTGGGTTAGTTACTCAAAAATGGATTACAAATGAAGAATTACTTCTCTCAAATTATAATGGGATGACTTTATTTATTACTTCTTTGAAAAAAAGTTTTCATTACTTATTATTTACTGCCTACATTTGCTCTTCAGAGGGTATTCTTTATTAAATTGTTGATTGTTTTGTTATATGCAAACCAAGAAATTAGTCAACAGACAAGACATCTTAAAATCATCCATCCACCCATTATCTTATCAGCTTAATCCTGACCAAGGTTGTGGTTAGTCCCCTACCCCCTCGCTGGGTGATGATCATGGCATTACATACAGAACACAATGAGAGATAAATACAAAAGACTAATGAAATAGATAAATGAACATTTAACATCACTCTTATGGGTTTACAAAGCCAGAGAAACAACCAGAAACAAAGTCAGAATGAATGATGAACATGTGGGTGAGTGATGAACGCATGGGTGGCTGCTTTGTTTTCATGAAATTGGTATGCCGAAAACTATGCAGATGAATAACTGGGACAAAATTTCCCAGTTAAAAAGTAGATGATAACCAAATTGTACGAGAACCAGGGCAAAAGATAGCCGAGGTTCCAGTGTACCCAAATTATCTGATCTCCATGTTTTTCGACTGTGGGAGGAAACTAGAGACAATGGAGGATATCCACACAGATATGGGGAGAACATGGAAACTTTACTCAGGTGGGAACTTGAACCCAAGATCTCAGCGCTGAGATGCGAGTGTGCAAACCACCAAGCCACCATGCTGCCCCATCTCAAAATCAGATCTTTTTAAACAAAATGTAATGCTTACAGGGCTCTTAATGCACTGCTCGTCTTCACAGATTATATATAGAGGACAGATATAAAAGTCATGTTTTAACTGCATTGCACTCTAGCTTGATTAACAGTTGAGCAACATTAGTAATAAAATAGAAGTAATAAAAGTCAGTAACTGTGATGTGATTACATTACACTAACTGCAGGAAAAGTAACATTACTGTAATACATTACAATATACAGCTCTAGAAACAAATACGAGATTGCTACAAATAATCACTTAGTTTTATTTATATGTTTTCAAACCCTGAATAATGCAAAGAACACAAGTTGGTGGCATGGTGGCTTGGTGTTTAGCATGTTTGCCTCTCAGCACTGAGGTCTTGGGTTCAAGTCCCCATCTGGGTGGAGTTTCCATGTTCTCCC